>JAODLI010000672.1:0-11846 GCA_027575585.1 Percopsis omiscomaycus | reverse complement strand
TGTGTGTGTGTGTGTGTGTGTGTGTGTGTGTGTGTGTGTGTGTGTGTGTGTGTGTGTGTGTGTGTGTGTGTAGCAGTACCTTTTCAGGCGATCCCACAGCTATATTGCCCAGCCCTCGCACAGCCAACATGCGGACTGTGCTGCAAGGATCAGATATCCTCTCCATCATGTTGTTCATCAACACGTCCATCAGCATCAGCTCTGTCACAACATGGTGGTTTAGGAGCTGCATACAGACAAATAAAAGACCCGTCATTATTATTCATGCCATTATTATTGAGCACTAAGCAGCACTAAGCAGCAACCCAGCTTCCACAAGCTATAGAAATGTTTACACAATTTAAAATCTTCAACATTTTGAGTGTCTCACCTCGGAGAAGAAAGCAGTGACAGTGATTCTCTGACATTCGTAGATGTTGTTCAGAGCTGGACACAGGCACTCTACGATGGAGGGCAACCTGGGACCTGCATGCTTAGCCATCGCTCTGGACGACAAAACCAGCGTACCCAATGTCATGCATGCCTTATTTACTGAGTGCATTCATAATCATACAGTATGGGCTCCTTCCGTAAGCTAAAAAGCTAATTTGCAATATGCATGTCCTACAAATAGACTAAATAAGAATAAGAAAGTACAAAAATAATACATTCTATTCTTTATCGGGATGGTCTACTGAGTTTGAATGATTAGCAATACTGTAAAACCACTGAATTATTCATGTTAAATGTGTTTTTTCCCCCCAGCTGTTAAGAGCTGTTATTGATGAGAGTGCCTTCAATGAATCTTGAAGGCACGCATAAGTTCTGATCAGCCTTGATATTTTGGAGTTTTTATTCACACTCATCCTAGCTTTGGAACAATAAAATCAGATAATACATGGTTCAGAGGGCACCCCCCAGGTTGCAGTGTGGATATAATGTGAGTATGTGCGCACCTGGCAAGCATTGTAACACCAGAAGTGTGCGTATTCTGTTCCTTCATCGTGTTCCAGGCGTTATCCTGGTCCAGTCTTTTCACTACTTCGTCTAACTGGGCCCGTGCTAATAGGATATGCAACGCGTCCACTGCTACCCTGGAAATAGAGAGAAAAACCATTACATCATAGTAACCCATGCACACGCCACAAGAATCTTACTCCACTGGTACCTAAATACAGATTAACAACATACTGTAGATACCCATCTTACACTTCTATAGAATGTCTCATACAAGCTGTGTCACATATTTACAGACTTTACAGACTGGTTTAAACCATGTTGTTTTTCCAATTGTCAATAACTCATCTGAATGTTCAGTGTTGACACTACATATAAATAAAGGCAAACATGAGCTGAAAACTATCATCATGCTTACAGAGTCACATTTATTAAACACACCTATAACAAATCTGTTTTGCAAATCAAGGCATTTGTTAAAATAATTCAACTGCGACTTTTACAATACAACAGCACCAAGACAGCAGGAGAGATACCTACCCGGCCACGTGTAACGAGGAAGTGTGTTTAGTGTTGTCTTTGGGGGCAGAGACCCCCACGCTGGCTCCCACTCTGATCATGAGACAGGAGAAGAGCTGAGGAAACAAGCTGACTGCTGAATCCTGACTGTGACCGTTTAATAACAGCTCCTTAAGACCACACGTCATCTAGGGAACACACAAACACACACGTTATTACCGCCTCCTGTTACAGCTTGTACAACACACCACTCAGGAGCAATATTGCTTTACAACCAAGCAACAGGAATTATGGGAAATGTAGTCTTTAATCTAGGAAATTCCATCGCTTCCGCCAAACCTGACTTGACACAACAATATACATTTTAATTTTTTTTAAATAAGGTGTAAAACATAGAGACACTGTATTCTGTATGACTTACAGCTAAAGGCTGGTTGGTGGCCACCTTTGTAATCCCCGCCCTAATCATCGAGTCCTTCTTGTCTACAAAGGGCGCCATGACAAGCATCTTTTCCATCACAATCTCCATGATCTGATTGGATATTATTGGGTCCGCCCCCAAAGCCATCCACATCTCACTGATCCAGCTGGCACGAGAAACAGGGAGAGAACAGATTAGCGATGTAGCGTAATCAAAAATCTGTTTGCTCACTAACCAAACTCACATTATCGACAGGATTTTCATTTTTATCAATGTAGACAGTGTAGTAAAGCGAGAGGGGGTGTTCACATATGAATGACTGATAACAGCGTGTTGATAACACAGTCAGAGCAAGATGCATACACAGCAGCCATGTGTATACAGTATGTGTACCTGTCATAGGGTAGCGGCTGTACGATTAATGTATTAACGACAGTCTGAAGATGCTGAGTTGCCAGGATCAGCACGGTCTGCCCCACTGCCACCCTCACCTGAACACAGGTGCAACAAGATAAATGTGCCATTGTGAGGACTTATTAGTGTGACAGCAGTGAGATGAAACGACTAATAATATTATACTCCGGTTCTGTACCGACCTGCTCTTCTGTGATGCTCTGTAGGCGCAGGTGGAGTACCTCCAGCATTTCTGGCACCTACACACACACACACAATATCTAGTATTCAGCAGTTGTTCATTTACATACATTTTAAATATACGTTTATGGTGTTCATGGTTGTTTACATACAATATGGCTAGTGTTGGTATGGTATTTGTGGTTTAAAAAGTTTTGCAACTGCTGTAACAAAAGTATTTGAAGTGTGTGTGTGCGTGTGTGTGTGTGTGTGCGCGCTCGCGTTACCAGCTCTTGCAGTGCGGCGCCTCTGGTCTTCAGCAGAGCATTGAGAATAACAGAGGAGGCTCTGCAACAGTTGGTCTGACTGTCAACCAGCCCTTCAAACAACATGAACACTAGTGTATTCAGCTGCTGTTGGGGCAACCGCTTGCTTATCACCTGACACACAGACACAAATAAAACACATACGTGTGCTTTATATGGACACAATTATGTAAAATTATGCTAAAAGCCTATGTGATTTCTTTTAACTAAAATTTTAGCCAGTCAAGTGCCTGGCTCAAGGGCACCACGGCTAACCTTGGTGAGGTCAGAGCAGGTCTTGTAGAGGACAGAGTTATCGGGGTTTTCTAGTTGGTCCTTCATTGGCATTAGACTTTCTACAGCACTGTCCTTATAGTCTTGCGCGAAACCTACAGAGAAATACATAAGTACATAAAGGAAACTGGTCCAATATCTACTCATTGGTGCAAACACAGAGACGGGGAGAAATACATAAATAATTATGTAATTAAAATGTATTAAATTAAAACAAGAGTGCTAAGCAACTTTGCTCATTATTCATCGTATAAGCTTGTTTCAGGGATTTAAAAGCCTGCATTTCATACTTTCTAAAGTATGTTAAACTAACAACTAATTTACCATAAAAAAAACATACGCATACATGAAATACCAAGACTTGACTGGATAACCATTAACTCTAGCAGATGCTTTCTGTCATTGAGTACAGAACTAACACAAAATACCTCAATGGTTTATAATGCGATTAATGGGCATACCTTCATATCGGAGCTGTATGTAAAGCAGTGTGTATATGCAGTCAATAGCTGCAGCGCGTACACCAGAGTTGGGGTCAGAACACCGTGGAGACAACCGACCCAGCAAAGCTCCGAGGTTGTGGAAAGACACCATGTTCTATGAACAGATACACAACAATGTAATATAGCTTTACATCCCAAAACAAAAAAGCAAACAAAACACCTCAAACATTCCATCGAAAATCATAGGATCACAACTTGACTTGTCATTAGTTTCTTAAAGTGTTCCTAGCAGTAATGTGACAATTTTAAAGCGGATACATTTTCATACAAGCAGCAGGTGTATGTTAGGTACCTTAACAGTGAGGTTGTCCAGATAATAAGTTAGAATGTGGGAAGTGGTCCTGACCACTCTCTCTCTCTCGTGGTCCAGGTTTGAGCTCAGCCTTGATTCAATGTGCTGGACAAGAAGGTGACGTCATGTTAGTCTTGTCATGACATGTTAGACACAAAAGCTATAAAATGTGCATTAGTATATGGAACATTAAACGTGAACCCTGCTATGGTGTATACACTCCAACTGTAAGATAGGAGCAGTCTAGTTAGACTAGAAGGCTTCACCTTGAAGACACTTTGCAGGCCGTCAGGTGTGGGGTCCTTGGCCAAAACAGTCTTTAGCAGCTCCCACAGTGCAGCCAAAGTGTCGTTGTATAAAGCCTAAACAGAGATCACAGGACATTTTGGTCAAATAGATCAAGGCAATAGTATTTTGAAATTGTGTAATAAAAATAAAATCTCTACAGAAAACTATTAGTTCTTATGAAGTTCTTATGAAAGAGACCTTTATGAGTGTTGTGAAACAGCGCATCTACATTGATTATTATTATTTTTTTAATGGACATTTATGAGAATGTCCCACATTTGTTTTTTCTAACGAGCACATTTAATGTTAGTGGTTGTGGTAACGCTTAGATGCAAGGTTAGGGTAAAGGATTGCATTAAGAAAGTTGTTATATGGAATAAAAGTAGGGGCAAGTTGAAGGAACTGCATCAGTACCCTTATGTGTGTGTAACTCCCTACACACCTGTCTCTGCTTGGGGTCGATTACGTCTTCCTCCTTCATTTTCTCCGGACTGTGTGTTTCAGCTGGCAGTGAGAACACGCTGCTGACACACACCTTCAACAGGTCAAACCTCTCGTTCTCGCTCAGTGCAGGATCCAGAGGGCTGCAGCACTAAGGGTTAAGGGTTGAACTCAACAGGACGAGGTGACAGAATTATACCACTTGTCTGTGTACTGCAGAGACAGGACTAACAGGACTTTAAATTCATTATTTGTACTTGGTCCCAGGATGCTGCAACAGCTCTGGCTTACAAGTATGAAAGATACATGAGGTTGGCACAGGTGATCATCACTAGATGGCGCACTGGCGTCCTCATGGTGTCAGCTGGCTCAGCCTTTATAAAGTCCTGAAAGAGTAAAGGATACAAGCACAGACGCAGTAAAGTAGAGAACTGCCCAACCGGTTTGGAAAATATACAATATACTTAGTATAGGATATTTACTACAGAATTTGCTTATTCCACATAATAAAGAAATTATGCAAAAATACCACAATTGACTATCTGACCCAAGGCCTTATTGTAATATAACTGTGTGCTTATATCTTGATTGCTTTGATTTGCAAATGTAATTAAACTACAGTTAAATACAGTTGTTTAAGAGTCATTTATAATGTAAGATTTCCACGACACAAATCACTCATGTTTCTGATGGGTCGGCGTGCCAGTGGAATGAGTTATCTTGCTGTAAGTAAATGCAAGAGCTGTCTTCCAGCTACTAACCAGCATAAGAGTCACTAGCTCCTGTTTGCGAGAAAAGACGTAGCCTTGTTTCTTCACACACTCGCTGATGGCTTTGGCTATGAGCCCAACACTCTGGATCAAACTCAGCTTCATGGTCAGGTCCTAAACACACACACACACACAGAAAGGAAGATGTACGGCAGGAAAAATGACACGTAAGGAGGAAAAAGAAAGCACAGACGGAGCCACAGACCAAAGTCAAGAGAACGAGGAGGCAAAAATATCTTACAAATCAAGTAATTGCATTTTCCAAATCCGTAGGAATGCAAAGCAGTCCTGTAACAGGAAGACACACTACCGTTTCTATAACAGATGCAAATCTAAAACAGTTCAGCACAAGCAAAATCATTCTAAAATCAGTCCCACGATCCCAAAATCAACAGTCCAAATCAAGCAAATCAATCCAGCAGTGATTTTGATGCTCCATGCTTTGGGATGGAGAGAAATCTGAAGTTAGAGGTGTGCAAACTATAAACAAGATTAGTTCAGCTAGTAGACCACCTGCAGGCTCTGATTTAAGAAGTGACAGACTAGGCTGAGGTTCGGAGACACTGTTAGGATTTCCGAAGAGATCACAAAAGCTTTTCACAGCAAATACACGTCATTCAGAGATTCTTGGTGAGACAAGTAAACAGTGTTAACTGTAAATCTGAACCTTCTGAGAACTCGCACTGCATGTTGACATTGTACTGGTGTAAATATGTGTTGACCCAGAAATTAGATAAATTCATTATATACACTGCAATTGTTTTTTTTGGTTCAGATTCCTACTGGATGAGAGTCATTTTCTGCAACTACTTTAAAACCATTCTGGGTTCAAATTAATCACATTAGTGGGTCAAAACTAAAGCCATATTTTTTGCTATGGTAGAACATTTTCACCATTTAGAAATGGGTGGATTTTGGACATACTGTATGCAAATACTTTACCCAACAATTACTTACAAATAGCCAAAACGCATTACAATACAATTGAAAACAGAAACATAAAACCTAGTAAAAATATTCTACCAAAGTAAAAGTCCCCAAAAAAGCCAAGTTACAAATTATTTAGCGCCAAGAAAGTTTCCTACTTTAAACTGTTAGTCGAAACTTAGTGAAAAGAAACCTATGAGCGTATAATTGCGAGAGAGAAAAAGCAAATAAGAGAATAGACAAAAACTAGTATTGAGGAAAAAAGAGAGAAACAGAGAGAAAGAGTCCTTGTATTCCTACAACGGTACCTTGGTCTCTATTTTAATTCCCAGAACCTGTATGACAGCAGAATATAACACGGTCAGTTTGTAAGTCTATAACCTTGCTAATGAAACCTAGAAATGCTATAACAACCAAACTGTTTTGTTTGTATACTTTTTAAAATATTCCTGAGCAACCGCAGACATTTAAACTATTGAAACAATGTTGTCTTATGTACATAATAATCAGTAAAACAATATTTTCCCATAAAGGTTACAGGAATGTAGCCTCAAGAACAGGTCATTATCATCACCTATATTGGCAGACAGAAGCAAGTTTTGTTAGGCTGCTTGTTTAAAAAGCAAAGTATGACATGTCATAAAGGGACGCGAGTCCTGGGTCCAACTGTTCAGTTTAATTATGAATTTCATTAGAGTGAAATGCTGCAAAATCTAACTGCTTATTGAACCACGTAAGCCTACTGTATGTCATGTCATTTTACAACCAGGGGTTAACATGGTTTTGATCCTTATACCCTGTCTGGTTTTCACCTCTCTTTTAAACCAAATTCCTGCATGTGGTATTCACCTTGGTGCTGAAGTGCTTGTTGATGCAGCGAAGGATGTCGGGGTCGATGCGGTTCAGTATCTGTTCTGGAGGGGCATTCACAGCCACGTAGCCGTAACAGAGGATCAATGTGCTCTTCACTTTGTCTACGTCAACATCACTACGCTCCTACAGGAAACAGACAGACAGGTATAGACAATAGAGAGAGAGACAGACAAGAGAGAGAGAGAGACAGAGTGAAGTCTAAAGTAACTAAAAAGCATTTAAATGTTAGAAAATCTTCCAGCTTTCTCAAATATGTCTAGCAATGTTTTATATATATATATATATAAATAATATAATATAGCTCTGTTCAGTTTGTACATACTTTGAGGAGGCTAAAGATGCCAGGAGATTTCTTGAAGGCATCTGACTTGCCAAACTCATCCAGCTTGGCCAGTGTAGCCTCTAGGTGGCTGTTGGCACACAGTCCAATGCCCATGGCTACTCCCTGAGACATCCAACACACAGATAAGTCAGACACGGCAGATAACCACTAAACTAAATGATATCAGACACATACTGTATGTCCATTATTCCGTACTCATATTCAAATGAAGAATTCGGTTATTTATTTATTGTTTTAACGGAAATACTTGACCAACAGACGGTACCTCTCTCTCGATGGCGTCATTGTGTCGGGCTGTGAGGAGGATCTCCTGCAGCTGTTTTTTAACCACCTCCTTGTTATAGCACTGCTGTAAAGTCACTCCTATACAGCGATACAGGAAACTCTAAAAAAGTAATTAGAAAATAATAAAATATTTATCAGATAAATTATTTTATGGTTATGCCGTTTCGATACACTGGCCAGATGTGGCTTTTAGTTGAAGCTGCATTATTCTTTGCTATATTCCAATTTGCAAAAAGCCTGCACAACATGAATTCTCTTTTTTTCTTTACATATTGTTAAAAAGCCTATTCCAGCTACAAATAATTGTTATGATAATACTTTTACTACCAATTGCTAATAACGGCTACTTATGATGAACATAAATCAAGTACAGCATAGTACAGTATAGAGGGAGAAAGACTACCCAGTCAAAGCATCTGGGCTGGAGCCCGTGTGACAGCAAGCACTTGCACAGACAATAGTCCTTCAAAGGATTGTGTTGTTTGGCTTAACCTGCCCTCTGACCTCCCTGTGTAGCAGTTGAGTGACTCATTTATTTCCTCTTTAGGGAACCAAGAAGGTACCAGGCTGCCCAGAAAAGAGATGTTAAACATTGCCTAGCCACTATCACTGACAAACAAGGAATGCTGTATCTCCCAGCACCTACTGCAGCATCCCTGGAACTAGAGATTATAGACTATAGAGCTATGGATTGCAATTTTCTCCCTCTAATTGGCCATTGCGCTAAAGCAGTGACTGCATTTCTTCCCCTCAAGGATCAAGTGCTATCTTATCTTAGAGCGGTGGTGAGCAGTGCGAGAAAACAAACAAATAATCACTGGGACCTTTCAAAGTTAGTGAGTATCGAACAGAGGTTTGTTTTAAAATAAACATGTTTATAGTCTGCAGGCATAGTGACTGATTTTTCCACATAAACGTCCCTTCTTGACACCTAATGAAATAGGTACGTGTAATGATCATCTTTTACCATTAGGTCACACAGTATCAACTGGTGTACATGACCGTGTTATGAATTGTGGGTATTATGGAAATGTGTGCTACCTTCTCCTCTAGAGTGTTATTATAGGTGGAGAGGTATCGGGTCGCCTCGGCTGCCACCTGACACACCCACTTGTCGTTGTCGATCTTGGCCAGAGTTTTAGACAGGAACTAGAAGGACGTGTCAGCCAATTGAATCGCAGACAGAATAATGTGTTAGCCAACCAAAAGAGATTCTCATAACATAATCTTAATGTGTTTTCTATCTATTCTGTTGTCTTGTACTCAACACCAGTGATTTTTTTTTCTGTATTTATTCCTTTTATTTCAATACCAGTGCTTCGTTGGTCAACTGATTATATACAGTACTTCTTCTAAACCTCCTGAATATTGAACACTTTACCTATATAGCCACACTTGTTTAGTAACAGGACTTAAATTGTAAAAGATAAAGGAAGAGCTAAGAAGAGTAAATAGAGTGAACATAGATAGGTCTTAAATACAATTGCGGTTTGATTTTTTTTTTTTTCTGTTCGTGGAACTTCCAAATCATACATTTTAAAATGTTTTCAATTTACCTGCAACACACTGTATGGCCCAGGGTTTGAAAACCATGTATTTAATCAAATCTTACTAAATGTTAAATCTGTAGTAAAGTAGCTCACCTAAGCTCAGGAGCTTTCTTAACCCCAGTCCCTGCACATTTTCTATGTGAGCTGTGTTCAATAAAGTGATGGAACATGTGTAAGGCGGAGGAAGGTAACATTGCTACACAGAAGAACAGACCTTTAGTAACTTTTCTTCCCACTGCTTCTTATCCAAAGTCTCTGCTGTCGACTCTGCAAAACACCACCACAGTGTCAGACATTATTACAGCCCTCATTCTACTTCCTGATCTCAAAGTAATCCGTTTGTCATTTATATTTGACTGCTGTTGTTATGCATTTGTACACACATCCTTCGACCAGTGAGAGGTACTCCAGTCAGTCAAATCAGAAATCAAAACAGGCAAGCTGTTAAATGTGTAAACATCCTGTTTTTACAGTAATTACGGTACCCTCCAGTAGTGACAGCAATGGCGGGATTTCTTTCTCCCACAGTATCTCTGTGTTGGGGTGGATATTGACACCAAGGGTGTTGAGAAGAGAAAGTGACGGAGTTCCGTGATCTCTGCAGTTGAACGGGAATGCCGCGTTCACCTAGACACACACACATAGAATAGTCTAGTCAGTGTTTTGCTCAAACTTTTCCAAGTGAATGTGACGAGTTGTATGGTTGGTTGGACTCACCACCAGTCTGATGAGCAGCGTCTGAGGACTGGGGAGGTTGACTGGAAGAGAGGACAGGAAACACTGAACAATTGTGTAAAGTACGGAGAATACACATAACCCTGTTTATGTGCGTGCCTTCTTCAAAACACAAAAAGGAGGCAGAACTAATCGAAGGTCATTGTTGTCTACCTCGTCAGCCTGTTTCACTGTAACCAAGTTATAAACACGGAAACTACTATATCTAAACAAGATTAGAAATTATGATGTGTGTGTGTGTGTGTGTGTGTGTGTGTGTGTGTGTGTGTGTATGGCTAGAGTAGACAGATAGATGTAAATTAGCCTCCAACCTTGCTGGGTAAAGTCTATGTGAAAACTGGCTTCCTGGTTGCTCCTTTTCTTGTTGCCCAGCACTATGAGACTCTTACAGAGAGGACTAGTGGCGTTGCTGTACTGTGCTGGGGTCAGGTAATACAGCAGCATCGGCCACAGCACCTATAGGAAACAGAAACACAATGTCATCATCATCATGTGGAGCCCCACGGGATTCAAGCAGGGCATCTGCTCTAATTGGATTCTCAATTGGCTGATTATGAATGCTGAGTTTAAAAAAAAAAAAAAAGTTTAAAAAGTTGATAATAACGATGATACATTTGGATAAAACAGTTCAAAACAGGCTATTTTGTGTAGCTGGTGTCATTTCCACGAAACAGCAGATACGCTCTAGCCACATGACGCCAACAGCCCTAGCTAACCGCTAGTTAGCTGCGATAAGGTAAAGAAATGCCTGGCGAGATAAAAAAAAGATAAAAGCGTGTAAACGTGGAGATGTTACCGTTGGTGTACAGACGGACAGACAGACAGGTACGTACGTCAGCCAGTCTTCCTACAGTAGTGGTCAGCAGGTGCAGGGTGCTGTCACACATGCTTCTCAGCGCTTCATTAGTCACCTCTTCTGGGTCTGCAGGCCTCGGGCCAGACTGGAAACACACAAAAGCCATCAGCACATGAAGTACGAAATCACGAATAAATAAAAAAAATTAAAAAAGTTCCACGTTATTTTGTGTGTAGGCCAACACAGACACACAAACAGGGAGTTGAGTTGCACCTGGTATGTGTCAGGCAAGGCGCAGTGCTGAACCATGAAGCGGACCAACAGCTCTCCTCCCTCCAACTCCAGGTAGCCATGATGAGCCATGGCACTGATCACCTGCACCACGCGCTTCTTCACCTACAGACACAGACAGACACAGACAGACACAGACAGACAGGTCTAACAGAATGCCACAACTCAAGAAACCTAATATTAAAAGCAGTTTAAGAGACATTATTTCATTGTTATGACATTGAGCCTGAAGGGGTAATTCTCAATAAGGTGTCTAAATGTGTGCGTGTGTATGTGTAGGGTGTTTGCGTGCGTTACCTTATTGCTGTGGTCAGCCATTGGTTGTCTGATACTTGCCAGGATCAGAAACTTCTTGGTCTCCATCATGGCAGCTATATCACGCCAACAATTTTAGAATTGTTAATTAATAAAGAATGTGTGAACAGTGCCAAACTATACTATATACTGGTTTATTGTCTTTAAAAAGGATATAAACACAGTTACCGTCTAATCCCAGCCGGTTCCTATATTAAGTAGGTCACGGGATTAGCCGTTAGGGGTGTGAGAGAAAAGCTGCGTGTTCTCGTGGCTCTTGTAAATAAGACAAGTCTGATCACGGCGGGAATTACGACACTCTCTGACTCACACCGCATGTGTGTGTGTGTGTGTGTGTGTGTGTGTGTGTGTGTGTGTGTGTGTGTGTGTGTGTGTGTGTGTGTGTGTGT
>JAODLI010000671.1:1639-32741 GCA_027575585.1 Percopsis omiscomaycus | reverse complement strand
ATACATTTACATTTTTATTTAATACATTTATGTTAATGTTTATATTTTTTTAATTATTAAATTATATTTATTTTAATTAATAAATTATATATTTTTTACATTTTTGATATTCATATTTATTATTGTTATATTTACAAGAATATGCAGTGGTCTCTTCATTTTTTCCATGGCTGTATATATACAGTATAATCATAATCAGATCATATAATCTAGTCTGTCACACACACATGCATGAGGAGGACACATTTGACAATGTTAAGTCTATTCTCCCGAACACTCCCGCTGTTGCGTTTGAAAATATATATACATCAATAAGGAGTGCTGCAGTACTTTTAAATGAGCCTGCATTTGCACCCAAATCAAATTAGCAATAAACGTAATCACCCTAAAATGGTAAACACCCTTATTTGTCTCTGAAACAGCACACTATATTTTGACAGTTTTACAAACCCAGCTTGTGTTTTTACGGATATTTGTGGAAGGCATCAGACTGCCACGGGAACTGTGTAGAGGCCTGCAAATCCCTGCGGACTCACTGAATTGGTTCCCTATATGAGCGAGATGGGTAATTAAGTGAATCGACAGTAGATTCTCTCTCACTCGCCAGAAATGATTGCCTCTGCATGGGACAGATCTGAGCGTGTGGATGATGTTTTTGTTTTGCTTTGGGTAACATCTTGTAAATGGGCCTGGGGGTTTTAAATTGCGTGCCACGGCATATTGTCTCCCCCCCCCTAGGACCAGGGAAGGAGGAATGCATCCAGTGTGCTGAAGGCTATTTGCAGCAAGACTGGAGGTGTGTGCAGATATGCTCTCCAGGCTACTACGCTGGAGAGGCCGCAGGACTCCCTTTGAAGATTTGTCGCAAGTGAGAAATCCTTGTGTGAAATACCCCTTCCCAACGACACACACACACACACACACACACACACACATTGCTTATTTCAGGGCATTTGCAGGGCAGAGAGACTTGAGGCAGTATTGAACCTTTGTCAAACCCTCTACTCTTTAGCTTCCAAGTGTACAGTTTGATTTTTTTTGCCATGAAGAAATAGTATGTGATGGACTGGAAGCTTCAATGAGTTCCTTTGTTTCTCATAAACATACTTCTAACGTACTGTCTTGCCAAGCTGATCGATGCCTTTACTGATAGTATTTACTTATTCTCAAGTTACGTTGGTTGGAGAAATCTAGCTTTAGTGTGAAACGTTGATGTAGAGACGTAGAGCCGCAGAGATGTAGAGACGTAGAGACGTAGAGCAGCAGAGACGTAGAGACGCAGAGATGTAGAGACGCAGAGATGTATAGCCGCAGAGATGTAGAGCCGCAGAGAGGTAGAGCCGCAGAAATGTAGAGCAGCAGAAATGTAGAGCCGTAGAGATGTAGAGCCGTAGAGATGTAGAGCCGCAGAGATGTAGAGCCGGTGAGATGTAGAGCCGCAGAGATGTAGAGCCGCAGAGATGTCGATGTAGGTTAAGAAATACTGTTATCCGGTTCAACGCGTACTACAGCCTGTGGACCTAAATAGTGACTTGATTGTTTGCTGCTCGTCTTGGCTAGACTTCCCGCTACCAACTCATAATGTTGAATCGGGCAAAAGGCTGCCACCAACTTCTCCCGTTCAGCCTTGTGATGCACCCAACTTAACTATACACCAACTTAACCAGGCGGGCACCCAGTTGTTTCCCCCACTGGCAGGGTGGCAAGAAGACTGTAAAGACTAGACTTCTCATGTTGAAGGTAAACATCCGTTTGTGATGTCACAAATCATATAGACCAATCAGACAGAAGGTGTCTGTGAGATGTGAGACACCGGTCCAGAGAGTATAGTAAACCAACTTATCTCAGACACCTGTCTGTCGTTACAGTCCCTATAACTCTAACCTAAACCCTATGTTTATTAAAGGAAAAGCACAAACTTATCACAAAATCATATAAAACATCAGCACAAACTTATCGGAAGAGATATGTTCCTGTATCCAGCATATTTGTCCACTTTGATCGTGCCTGTTTCCCTCTGTTGGCTCCTCCTCTCTCCTTTTTTTGGTCAGCTATTGCCTTATTATTTCTCATTCTCATTGTAAAAAGAAAAAAAAGAAAGCATTACCCAGTCTACATTGTCTCGCCTTCAGCTTGTTCAAAATGCAGCCGCTAGGTTTTTAACTGGTACAAAAAAAGAGAGAAAGCATGATTTCTCTCCACTGGCTACCTGTTAAATATAGGATTGATTGGTTCTTTTATTTGTTTTTAATGCCCTACATGGAGCAGCACCCTCCTATATTTTGGACCCTCTTAGCCAGCACTCTTCCTCAAGGACCCCTGAAGTCGTCCAACAAAGTGCTTTTGTGCGTTCCACGGTCACGGTTGATGTTTAAAGGAGATCGTGCCTTTTCTGTTGCTGCTCCAAAGTTGTGGAACAGCCTACCTTTATATATATCCTATAATTTTTCTTTAGCATTTGAGTCTGCAAATGGGTAGGAAGTTCTGTTTATGTTTGTCATAAGTAAGTAAATTCAAATAAATTTGAGCAGTTATGGGCAGTTATGGGCAGTTATGGGCAGTTATGGGCAGTTATGTGCTACGGTATACTGTATATAATGGGAAATATTGCATCAGCCTTTCCATACTTTTTATGACATGACACACACTTGTGTAATTAGGAAGGCGGCAGTACAATACCAGTGACATGTGTCACTTTGACAGTATGGCCATATACTATATGTTAGGTGCTTGATGAAGGAGGAAATGAGAAGGAAATAATTCGCTTTTTTCGCCTCCCTTCCTTTGAGGTAGTGTTGGGAAGCAACAGCTAAGAAAGTCCCGAGGCTGAGGAAAGTAGAGCATTCTAGTCTAATAAATATGCTTAATTTAAACCGCTATCCATCGTTATTCTGCAAATGTTACTTTCAAGAAAGACTTTCTACATCCCTCTAGATATAGTAAGAGTGTTCACCCTGCCCTTTTGAAGTGATATTGACCATTGGCACCTGGTTATGTATGTAGCAGTAGCTATCTTTTAGTTTTCTAACTCTTTGTCTGTTTTTCTTCTCTGCCCTGTCCATCGAGGTGTGAGGAGAACTGCTTGAGCTGTGATGGTCCTGGAACTAATTGTACCAAATGCAAAGATGGGTACAATCTGGTTAGCAGGACTTGCATTATGAACGCCACTTGTACTAATGGTGAGTAGTTGGATGATCTATATCCTACACAAAAAAATTTAATGACCCACTAATTTACCTTCGATTTGGTCCACTAACTGTGTTATGACTGATTATTAACTGGTGTCTAAATGCCATGTCTGACTTTCAGATGACTTTTATGCCGATAGGTAAACGTTAAATATGACACTAAAAGGTGATTTATTGGGACTAATGGCTCCAACGACTCCATATTTAAACTGTATCATATACAAAGTGTTGTAGACACAACATTTTATTTTTCACATTCAATTTTAGGAACATATGTTGTGATATATTAATATGTAGAGGTTGTAGAGAGTGCATTTCTGTGTGATGTTTATTAAACAGCTTCGTGCTGATCCTTGGCATCACACAGTTGCTTTATTCAGCCACACATCATCATCTTGGCAGAAAAAGGTTGGCTCAACCAGCAGCAGTCCTGCCAGGAGAAATATTCCTGAAAGTGTTCGCTAGGTCAACCCGGAAAAACCACATGACTGAGGGCCCCCGGCTAGGAGCTTTAAAGCTGTTCAGTTACATATCTCACACAGGTGTCTGCAGACTAACTCTGCTGAATAATGGAAACTTTTATTTGGATAGTTGGCTTGGGCTGGTATTTAATCCACTCTCTATTTGCAGGGTTTCTTAATGCATTTTTTGCAGTTAATTAATACTTGACTAACACTTTATCACCTAATGCATTTATTGGATCAATATTTTTGCTCAGTTTAAGGGGAAAACTAAGCAAAAATGCTGATCCAACGATGTCTTGTTTTCCTATTGTGTGCGGCAAGAATGAAATGTGATTTGGGTCCAAAAGATCCAGGGGCTGTAAACACAACTGTACAGAGCCAAACCAGTATAGTCTTGGAGAGAGAAAGGGTTAGCTGTGACAGGAGAGCCTTGGCAAGGCAACCAGTCTTGAAGTTAACAGTGTCCTATTAGGCTGTCAGGACTGTCATACTATGCCATGAAGATTGAGGACCAATGCCCCAAATAGATGCCATTTTCCTTATACTCGGTGTCAGAACATCCCAGTTGTATTAATCAAGGCCAACCCAGGATTCATGCAGCGTGAAGCGACTCATGATGTTTCTCTTGTGCTTGTTTCGACCACCAGGGTTATTCCAGACACAAACTGAGGCGCGTACCTTTAACTTGTTAAACACAGTTACGCTGGTATGTGATGTCATACAATTGCATACATACAATCATACAATTTGAGCTTGCCCAATCAAAAAGTATTCAGAGACAAGGGGGTGGAGCCTGTGAGTCAGTAGACATTTTTTAAATGTAAAATGAACATGGAGAATCACAAGAATCATTTAATATCATGTCGTGCTTCTGATTTCTCTATATCTCTGCCAGCGGATAAGGTGTTTTGTGAAATGGTGAAGTCCAATCGGCTTTGTGAGAAGAAGCTGTTCCATCAGTTCTGCTGCCAAACTTGTCTGCTGACAGGATGAAGGAGGCAACCGACACCTGCTCACCTTCTCATAATGTTCTAACTTTGTGATGCGAAGAGAAACGGCAAAATTATTTACATGATCTGACATCATTCATATTTCTAAGGTAATGGAGACAGTATATGTCATTAACCTCATAAGGCCTTTCTAAAGGCCTTTAAAAAATACTGTGATAAAATAATTGCTCTTTCAAGAAGTTGCAGAGGGTAGATGTATATTTTAAAAGCAGACATTTTATAAACTAAATGATATGAACTATGTAGATCATAAAATGGCCTATGTTATAGTCAGCGCTGCATCCTGGGGGCAGGATAGTCTAGTGGTCTAGGTGTTGTACTCCCAGCTGGAAGGTCATGGGTTCAAGCCCCAGAGCTGGCCTACCTGTAAGCATCCTTGAACAAGATGCCTAACCCCTATCTGCTCCATGTAATAGCACCATGTAATTGCAAGTCGCTTTGGATAAAAGCGTCTTCTAAATGTAAATGCATCATTATAACGGTGCTATTAACAATATTATATCAATGTGTCACTTTCAGAACCACTGTTCCTTCCACTTTCATAACAAAATTGTTATATGCGGGATGACAACTGAAAATGTATGTTTTTTTCTGAAATAAAAATGTCAATATATAAAATAGTTTTTATACAGTAATGTCTGTGAAAAAAAAACAAGCACTGTACAACTTAAAATGTACATTAAAGCAGAACTGAGCTTTTGACTCGGTAGCTGACCTCAATATTAAGTCGCAGGCTGAAACCGGATCAGACATTTCATCTGTAATTGACTTCCATTATTGCTCAAAAACATACTTATTCTTAGTCCAATTCTCTATTTTAAAATATAATTACGTTTGGGATTCAAATATACCTCAAATTCAATTCTACGACAGCAACCAGGAGTAACCAGTTGTGATCAGCTTTGTAGACAAGTCAGAAGTATGTTTTTGAGAATCAGCAGAAGTGAATGGTGGATGATGTGTGAGTTTCCGGGCTAGCACCTACCCTTATTGAGGGGTTAAGTCATACGGCACATCAGCATGGGGACTTAATATTTAGGTAAGGAAGTTACAGCATTGGCACCTCTGGCAAGGGACATAGCTATTCAAATAGAGAGTCGCTTTATGCCTGGAAAAACATCAAAGTAGCTAATACCAACACACAGATGAAAATAGGCCTACTTAAAATACTAAAAATATCACTCTGATATATGACCTTATGCAGTAATCATCAACTGTATAATGTAATAAACACATTCATCATCTTTCATTTTTAATTGTTTGAATTTAATTGCTGTTTTTGTATTTTGACCAGAAATCTACAAATTGTCTTAATCAATTGTCTTAAAATGTATATTAAAACTAATCTTTAAAGATAAATATGGGACCCACAGTATTAGCCAGTCAAACGGCAGTGAGAAAGAAAACTATTTAAAAATAAATAAATAAATCATTTCAAATATATTATAAAATAAACAATGAATTAAAATACATACTACAGATGTAGATCAACTTGGCAGACACATTAGAAGTATGCTTTTGACAAACAATAAAAGTGAACGGCAGTTTAATGCAAAATCTGAGTTGCCAGCCATGACTAAGGGGTAAATTCAAAGTGGACATTGGAGGACTTAACACGGATGCAAGAAGCTACAGAGTTGACGATCGAACTAAAGTTAAATTAAAAAAAATAATACACACAATTATACAATTATATTTGCTAAAATTGTACACCACATATTCTTCTGGTGGACAGATTAAGAATACTAAATGTCACAAGTGTCACTTTCAGCAGTTGTTGAGCAACAGACGGTGAGAGACATTTAATGGTTATTTGGACTTCTTCATGGGGAGGAACAACAGCTGGTGAATGGACTAAGGGTTAAAGATGAGATGCAGTTTAAATGCAAAGTGGTCTTTTCGAAATCTTCCCAATTATGTGTTTGAAAACAACTTCTTTTTTATGGTCCAGTGAGAGTGTTTATAGACCTTCTGTTTCCCGGCCTGTGTTGACTAAGGAATTTCTGGTAATGGACATAGTTTGTGTTTTCCTTTCTCTATATTTATACTGTCTGTATATATACTTGGATGAGATCATCCTGTATGTTTTCATATGTTTTGAATTAGGCGACACATAAAAAGCCCCTGCAGTGATGGTGAACTACAAGGTTAAATTTACATTTGTGAATATGGACAACGCTCTTACTGCCTACCTTTACGTGACGCTTGCTTGCGTGGGCAGAGTCTCATTAGTATACTTACTAGGATTGTGTCAAGGTAGCAGCGTATCTGTCTTCAAACATGCACCAACTCCCTGTGATAATAAATATCCACTCTAAAATTTCCATTAACAAGGCATTGATTTCACACTAGTGTTGCATTCTTCTGAGCTCTCAGAAGTTAAAATTTCCCTGTGAGAATCAATAAAGCACTTAATATACATATTGTGTGTCATTTTTGCCACCGGGGGAAGGGCGAGTGAATGTGCATACATGTTGTGCATGTGAAAAAACACGCCCAACATGTATTAAAAACACGGCTTTGACTAAAAATATTTCCTCTCAACCAAGGGATTCCATGATGATTGGAGGCAAAACACTTGATAATACACTGTAAATAAAGTTGAATTGACTGGACACTAGTGAGAAGAAAACGCAATGGAAATCAATTTCAGGGCTATAAAGCAGGGCCATAAAGCGAAGCTAGAGATAGTGGAAGAAAGGTCATTTTTGGTCATTTTGCACATACAGTATCAAGTGAGGAAACAGCTGCGGCATGTGTGGTGAATGTCCTTACGGTTACAGTGAAATGTGATGTGGTCTTACGAAATCCTCTTATTGTGTATGCTTGTAAACATTTCTGGCCTGGTACATGAAGTTTGTTTTGAACGACAGGGGAGCCACAGGATACCACTCAAAATAAGAATCAATAAAAATAATAATGAAAAAAACGACTGTTACAGTAGAGGCTAGTCTTCCAGGCCAGGTCTGACTACACCACTTCCAGTTATCATAGTGGGAGAGCTGCACTTAAAACAAAACAACAGTTTTACCTTCATACATCTAGTACAATACAATATGATACGCTGGCTCTGTTGTTGGACTGCCCCTCTAAACATGTTTTTTCCTAAGATCCACTGTTCTTATTTAATTTTCAATCAACCATGTATAAAATATACTAAGATGTCTAATTAAGAACAGATTGAATATATTATTATTACAGTGTATTTATACTTTAGCCCTACTTGGATTCACTTGAATTAACATTGAATTCAATCAACATTGAATTATTAATTCAATGTCAATTTTATACAACTGCATACCTATCTCACAAAAAACGTGTGCACACGTAGATTCTGTAATACTTCCTCCACACCGAAGAGGGAGCGCAAGACCCACTACTTGATAAGTTGTAGTATAACTTCCGGGCGGCAGCGTGTTGAAGCGGCTTAAAGACTTTTGCTTTATGATATAGAAAGTTGGGATTTTTGGCTTTAGGTTCATTTTTTCTTCCGACATGGTGAAATTATCCGCAGAGTTGATCGAACAGGCTGCGCAATACACGAACCCTGTGAGAGACAGGGAACTGGATTTACGAGGTAATTTATTCATTTATTTAATCTTGGTTTGCTCACCGAGCTAGCATGTTTAGCTTCAAGCCCTCCAAAAAAAAAAAAGCAGGTTATGTGCTACACGAGTTACATATCTCTCACATTCACAGGTTACAAAATCCCTGTGCTTGAAAACCTGGGAGCTACTCTTGATCAGTTCGACACGATTGAATTTTCTGATAACGAAATCCGAAAGTTGGACGGCTTCCCTCTGCTCAGACGGCTGAAGACGCTACTCATGAACAACAACAGAATATGGTGCGTGTGCGTCCTTGCCTGCGTATTTCTGTGTGCACGATTGTAGGGTGCTTTGCGGTGATTTGAAAACGCGCCGAGTGGGTCTTAGGTTTTACCGGCAGCCATTTCTTCGCTCATTGCTTTAATAATAATAATAATAATAATGCGTCTAATTGTCACTTCACAGTCGCATTGGAGAAAATCTTGAACAGTCTCTGCCATGCCTGAAAGAACTGATTCTAACAAGCAATAGCATTCAGGAGCTGGTAAGTTATTGCTACAGACCCTAATTTCCGGTGATTCAAGGTGTTAACTGAAGATTAAAGCATATGTCTAGATGATGAAATTGCACTATTGTCCGGTTTCCTTCTAAGGGTGATTTGGACCCGCTGGCCACAGTGAAATCCTTGACCCTACTAAGGTAGGTTTACTTTTAACTGTCATCCTTCTATAAAAATTGTGTGGTTGAATGTACGCAACTATAATGGTGTCACCATTCTCCAGTCTGTTAAGGAATCCTGTTACCAACAAGAAACATTACAGGCTCTATGTCATCAATAAAATCCCCCAGATACGGGTCCTTGACTTTCAGAAGGTGAAGCTCAAAGTAAGTGCATTAGATTGGTGAACATGAGCAGGTATTGTAGGAGAGCCGTGTGTACCTCTATACCTGTCTGTCCTTGCCCTAGAGGAAAGCTTCCTGCGCGATTCTTTTTATTTTATTTTAATTTTTATAAAAGCTTTCACTTTAACTCTTGATATATCACTGTAGGAACGGCAGGAAGCAGAGAAAATGTTCAAGGGCAAACGGGGTGCTCAGCTTGCAAAGGATATTGCGAAGCGAACGAAAACGTAAGACTTAAAGTCCCAATTGGACAGCAGCTCCTCAGAATCACTGGCTCCTGGCTGGTGGTGGAATGGAAATAACCGCCACCACTCTCACACTAAGTGAGGACAAGCACCACTGTGGCCTACTCACTATTTAACCCAACGGCTAAATCTTTCCACAACAGTGTTGCTCAGGACTGCTGTCCTTTGGACATTTCCTTTTCTGTATCAGTATATTTGACTAAGGAAAAGATACTACACTGGTTGGTTGAGAGGTCAAAGAAGCTGATGTCTTCACCCTGCTTGCCTAAACTGAAATGCATCCGTTTTCAGGTTTACCCCTGGTGTCCCTCTGCAACCTGAGAAGAAGACAGGGCCGTCTCAAGCCGATGTAGAAGCCATCAAGGTACACTAGCGCTTGACGTCTATTATGGCTTGAATATTAAGAGGATAACCTCTCAAATAATTATAAAATATTTATACGTTTTGCCCCTGACCTTTTTAAATGAAGTGGATACATGTCTTCTGCTTTTATTTTTTTTAATCAAATTTTTAAATGACATCGGGAGTACAATTTTCTTTGATTTTCTTCACTTAAAACTGTTTGGTTTGTGGTGTGTTCCAGAATGCTATTGCTAATGCCTCATCATTGGCCGAGGTGGAGAGGCTGAAAGGGATGCTCCAAGCGGGTCAAATTCCTGGACGTGATGTCCGACAAGGTGAGAGTTTCAAACCCTGCATTTCCCACCCATGCCGTTTGGGTTTCGTCTAAACTCCACATGAAGTGAAAATGGTAATTCCTCGTGGGTTTTTGTCAAGAGAAATATAAATTGGTATTCAGATGTTACAATCAAGTAGTCCCAGTTGGTGTACCGATCTGTAGTGCTTGTTCTGTGACTATTTTTACTCTCAGCTAGTGCCATTGTTCGGTGAAGGAATTTCCCCTGCTGTGATTTAGGGTGGCTCAACAGCGTGATGTGTGGTAATGCCGCAAAAGTGGTCCCTGGACCACTCACCAAATGCATGGCGGACGTGTGGTTCAGGGGCATCAACACTGTTGGGAGGCAACTCGATTTTAAGAGCCCAGTCCGTGGCCAGATAATGCGCCGTCAAAAGCCTATAGTAGAGGTTGCGTTAACCGAATGTTTTCCGTCATCAGTGAGCTCCTGGACAGTCTGTGGCAGACCTGCCAATTCTGGTGTTCTCTGGCGAATGCCAATCGAGCTGCACGTGGGCTGTGAGCACAGGTCCCACTAGAGGACGTCGAGCCCTCATGCCGAGTCTGTTTCTGACACTTTGGTCAGAAACAGGCACACCAGTAGCCCGCTGGAGGTAATTTTGTAGGGCTCTGGCAGTGCTCCTCCTGTTCCTCCTCGGTTCTGCTGCTGGGTTGATGCCCTTCTACGGCGCTGTCCAGCTTCCCTTGTGTGACGGCTCCTGGTATCTCCTCCATGCTCTTGAGACTGTACTGGAAGACACAGCAAGCCTTGCGACGGCATGTATGGATGTGCCATCCTTGAGATGCTGCCAGTAGTGACAGATGCTAGCAAAACTAGAAAAGAATCAGTCAGGAAGGATAAGAATATTTGTCTGTGGCCCCCTCCTGCAAAACCATTCCCTTTCAGTGCAACTCTCCAGTGCACCAGTTGTCACTTTCGTTTGCACCAAAACCGGCCAGAATACTGTAATATTAACTGCCATATTGTCCGTCAAAGTGTAGCGTAAACTCTACACACCCACTCAACTGCCCTTCTGAAGTAGCTTCTCGGTAAGGCTGCTATGCTACTCCTGTCTAGGCACTGGGATTTCAACCCACCACTATCTTCAGTTTATCTCGATGGTGGCACCAGCGTGGAAATACTGAGAAATATACGCTAACATGTTGCTCTCTTTGTCTAGGCACTTCTGAAATGGTGGAGGAGGAGGAGGAGGAAGAAGAGGAGGAGGAGGAAGAAGAGGTGCAGATGGGACAAGGAGGGGAACAAATGGATGAGGAAAATGGCCATGATGATGAGGATATGGATGAAGACCCACCTGTTAATGGCTCCTGAAGTGCCCGACTTGTACATTCCTACTGTTCTATCTTTGCATAAATGTTTCGTTTTATGACTTTTTGTAGTAAGGCCGTTTTTGATTTTTGTCAGTGTCCACCACTGAATCAAGTCTGCTAAATTGTACATGTCAAAACACTTAATTTTATCAATAATTCAAAATAATTTGTGGATACTAGGCTAATTGAACTGGCTATAATTTCAAATGTTTTTTTTTTTTAAATATTGTTTTACTTCAGTATTTGACCTCTTTTATCAATGTAATTAATAAATCGGTTTATCCTAAATATCACAGTTTGAATGATTTATGATTGCAGATTTTAAGTGAATTAAGTATGTTGAGAATCAAATACTTTTGGATAAAGTAACAATAATTGATTACGCTATCTTTGCACATCACTTTCTCATTTGAGGCTGGACCTAAAACCAGCCCTTATAGGTGTGCAAATTGAATTCCAATCTCCCAACGGTGTGCTGAAGGGTCTTTCATTTCTACTTGATTAAGACAGTAGGGACCCAAATAAAAATGCTTATTCAAAAGATTAGCATCAGTAATTACGGGAAATCAATTTTTCCCCCTACCTGTTCTGTTGACTAAAATGTGCATCATAATTATCCGTTTATCATATATAAAATGAGCCTTTTTCTATGTATATCCTTTCTTTGATTCACAAAGTAATTACTGTATACCACAAAATACACAAACACCACCTGCAGTTTAAAGGTATTGTGACAGACTTTCTCAGCTATACCTAATGTAGAAGACACAAAACGGTGTTAAATTAATGAAAACAATATATAGACAAATGTGTTTGGAATATTCTAATGAACCAACTGCATTTAATATCAGTCCTGTTTCAGTGGTTCATGTATAAATATTCAATACAAGTCTCCTGACAAGGCCAGAGAACGGAGACTGCAAGCTTTACTTAGTTGGTCTTTATTATCCCCACAGAGAAACCTGTCTCACTCAGCGAGAACATACAAAGTTTACAGAAACAACCCCAGGACCTTATTTGCGACAATGCTAACCACTGAGCCACAGTCCTACGAATTTGTATTTAATTTCCATTGAGACTGAATGAATTCACCATTAACGATTATGCTTTGGTCAAAGCTACAGTACAATGCATCTCTGAACGGTGTAAAAAAATAATCAACCGTACACCATGCTAATCAATACTGCCTTTATTGAACTCTCCTACAAATAGTTAAAGGGTGCTCCCTGTCAGTTGCTCCCTTCTTCTAGAATGAACAAACAAATCAGAGGGAGTCTGCTTTACAGGTAATGTAACAGGTAACAGTCTGTGTTGTGTATCAGTGTCATGGTATTACACGTCCAGTTTTTTGTTGTTCTGCGAGTCCTGCAGGGATATCTTTAGTTCCTGGGGGCTTTGTGTCTCTGTGACAACCTGATTTGACTCCCAGTCTGCGTTACCCAGGTGTGTTGTGTCCTTCGCCGGGTCCTCTGTTTGTTTTTCTTAGTTCCTTTCTGTTCCGTCTGAACTGCTGTCCTTCTGAGTCGACTACGTATGAGTGCAATGACTTTTTCAGGCCTCCATATCTTGTCTTCCCTCATCCGAACAAAGTCTTCAGGTTTAAGCTCTGGTAGCGTCTTTGATCCCCGGTTGTAGTATTGTTTTTCTTTGTCTTGGTTTTTGTGTGGCTGTCCTCCGATGAGGCATTCAGGTTGATGCAACCTGTTTGCTGTGGGTATTTTTGTCTGTGTCCTGCGGCCCATCAATATCTGGGCTGGGGATGGGAGACCGTCCATAGGAGTCTTTCGGGGATCCAGAAGGTCTAGATATGGGCCTTTGTTTGTCAGCTTTTGCCTTTTTACGGCATGACTAAGCCACTTGAACAGCCTTTTCTATCTTTTCATTTGACTGTGTTTTTTTTTAGTGAAGAAGTATGTGCTGGAATCCGTACTCCTTGTGGGATACCATGCCTGGCAAACTGCTGCTTCATGATTTCTATTACTGTATTGCTTTTGATGTTGTTTATTTTGTTGACTTCAATGAAACTGGAATATTAGTCCATCAGTACCAGGCATGGTTCTCCTTCAAGTTTTAATATTTCTGTGCCATGGTCGGTCACTAATCCAATGCCCAATCATTGGTTCCTTTCTGTTTTTCTTCCTGTATTGGTTGCGTGATCTTGAGATCATGTCAGTGATTTGTCCTGGCATTCCTGGCCAAAACACAATATCTCTTGCAAGTCTTTTAGTTTTCTCTACCCCTTGCTTACTTGCATGCAGTTTTTTCATCATCATTTTCCTACAGCTGTCTGGAACCACTATTCTATTACTTTTTAATATTACCTCATTCCTGTAGTCCCAGTATGACTTCTGGCACGTCCGGGAAATTATCCTTGCTGCACTTTAACAATATCACTTCTGTCTTTACTACGAAGCTGGGAGCCACAAGGTAGAACAGACAATGAGGCGAATAGCACAGTACAGTACAGTAGCGCTACTATCATGATCATATATCGTGAGCAAAGTATTATTAGTAGCATGCTCAATTTGTATGTTGGAATACAATGTCTTGAAAAGAACATGGTCGTTATTAGGTTTAATATAAAAAAAATGTGCTTGTGAAGTAGGCTACTACATGCTGTTTTGACTGTCCAAAGAGCCCCCTACTGGATGAAGTCCTGAATGGCAGCAGTAAAATCAGAGGACATTTAATAATTTTTTTTATTTAGTCAGTTTGCAAAAGAGAAGGATGATTACATTGATCAGGATCCTTAATATAAGCTGCCTGATATGAAAAAATAATAATAAACTGGTGATTTCCCATTATTGATTTAGATGATTTTGCAGAGTAACAAGACTGTTTTGAGAAATGTAATGAGTAGAAAGTATAGATTTTTCATTAAATTTTTCATTTCATTAGTAAAAACGTACATAAATCATACTTAAGTACAGTAACAAAGTGGTTCTTCTTTACAACAGCTTAATTCGAACCCTCTAACGTCATGGCAATGACGCAACTGTGCCATAATTCAGGGCCTGGCCACACGCATACTTTATATGAATGGGGAAAGTATGTAGGGGTTTCCGTTTATTTAGGAATTCCTGTGCACAATATGCCCACATACGTAATCTAATCTAAAAATATTCAGACTGCAGTTGTCTACATAACATAGATATGGGTCTTGTTTGTCAGCTTTTGCCTTTTTAAGTGACTAAGCCACTTGAAAAGCCTTTTATGCCTTTCCATTTGACTGTGGAAGAAGTAATGTGCTAAATATAATATTGTATGCAAGCTATTGATCCAGGTTTGTTTACGAAACCAAGACCAGTAAAACCAAGTCCAAATTAAACCTTTATTATATTATATTAGATTCACATTGTGCATTGATTGTGCAGAGACCGATCGTTTCTCTTACTTCTTCTCTTCCTTCTTACATTGAATACAAATAGCTGTTCAGTCACAAAACAAAGTAATGTTCTAGGCTACAGGGTATCCACATTTTGGTAAAGTGATAACATCATACTCTTTTTTGCTGAGTTGATTCATTGTGCATTACTTATCAGAATCAGATAGATAGAAGTATAGAGTAAGAGTATATTTTTGGGAATAATAATCTAATGGGGGTACATGAGTACGACAGGTTGTCACTTCAAAATGCCGATACCTTCTAGCAAAGACAGTAGAATTAGAACCATTTTAGCTGGGGTTTAGGTTCAGATGAACCCGTGCTCGTTCTCCATGTATCCCCCGTGACATGACCGGATTAGCAGAACCCAGTCTGAACCGCAGCTAAGATAGTCAAATGCTCTTCAGTCCAGCCTCACACGTTGACACGTTGATCCCCGGCTGTTTTTTGTTGCCGTCAGTTTGGTGCATTTTGATCAATAGCTGGTAGCAATGTACAGCTATAGTCGATAGTCAGCTTACAGAATTCAGTTTAAGTCCTGGCATTGATACAGCATGTTGACCTTGTATATGTCACTGAGGTTCATTTCCATGGCCTGTCCGATCACCTGGTTGGGATCACCCTTTGGGACTATAGTGGGTAGCTTGCCATAGTCTTTAGAAAATGCATACCTGAAACAGACGGCAAACATGTATACAGCATCAGTGAATGTGAATAACACAAGGTACCTTGTATGCATACGCTCCTGGGAAAGCTCACAAACTCACCTGCCATAGTGCATGACAGAGTTGTAGTCGTACGGAGTGTTTAGGTGGTTTGTCTCTACCTTCTTAAAGTTGTGTTGATGTCCTACAGAGAGTTGGAAAGCTCGTCACTTACAAAAGACGAACCGCAAAACACATCTAGTTAGTTCACCCCCTGTCTATTCTATAATCCAGTCTACCAAATCAATTTATGAAGTTGCCTCAAACATGGCAGGGAGCTAACCGTGCCGGATGTTATGTTCCAAGATGGTGACATGGTCGTCTCTGTCGGAGCGGACGTGTTCGTGGTGGAAGCCCAGAACATGGAGCAGCTCGTGCTGGGCTGTCCTCAAGTACACACAGCCCTCCTTTTGGAGAGAGACTGGCTGAAGACCACCCTGATGACCCAGGTAAGACCAGCACCTAACACACACACACACACACACACACACAAACGCCTTATCAAAACGGGGTGCCTGTCTGGGACCTACCTATTGCGTCTATACATAGGGGTGTGGGTCTATAGACTGTATAAAATTGATTAACACAACCTCATAGCTCTGTTTAAACTATGAGATTGTGTGAGCCCTCAAAAAACATGAGAAATCAATTTTTTGAAAATGGGGAACTTGCGTTATAGTCATGTGTGTCTTCATTAGAGAAAGTCAAACAGATTGCTAGCATTAGCCACAGTACAGTTAGCTACTTGTGGAACACAACCTGATAGAAAACATGCTCTGTGACTTTTTGGTATAACATATAAACAGTTTCCCGTATTTGCATCTGCATTATAATCTTAGTGTGAAGAGTCAACAGAGTGGTACGTTTTCTAACACTAAAGCAGTGGTTCTTAACCTTGTTGGATGTACTGAACCCCACCAGTTTCATATGCGCATTCACCGAACCCACCGAAGGGGAGCGTGTCATCACGAATCATATGAGTCGGGTGTGTCTTACAATCAATCAATCAATCAATCAAATTTTATTTGTAGAGCGCCTTACAACATCCTAGAGGTGCACAAGGCGCTTTCCAGTAAAAACATCAAATAAACAACAGTATAAAAAACACAAGTGTACATAAAAATAGCAATCGAGTCAAGTCAGAGGCTATGTATTAAAAGCTTGTCTGAAAACATGTGTTTTTAACTGCGATTTAAAAACACTTAACATGGTGTGAACCACTGCACTAAAGCTATCCGTGATAGGATTGGTGAACCTATCCTTTAACTTCTTATTGAAAAGAATGATTGACTTTGTCTTAGAGAAGTTGGTGATCTTTCTCATTCATTTCCTCTATTTAAAGCCAAGCGCCTGGTGGCCATTGCCAGTACTGCATCTAAAGCGCTTCATTACTGGCTTCATCAGTCAAGCCGTGGTGGCTGCTGCTTGCTTGCTTACCCTGTGCCCGGGTAAATGTAGACGTAGTCTCTCTCCAACCGCCTCCTGTGAAAGCGAATGCAGGTGGTCCTATGGAAAGACTCCAGGGCCTGAATGATCACACTACGCTCTGAGGAAGCTGCACACGCAGGGAGACAAGAGTTAACAGTTTGGTTCTATTTGTACTTATGTCTGTGTTTACGGCACAGGGTTGTCATGAAGACTCCCACGGGTTGTGCTGAGACTCACTGAAGGAGCTAGAGATCACCACAGGCACATGAACAAAGCCCGAGGCCTTGGGCCACTTGCAGCCAATGCCTGTGCACGGATCTGCGTTCTCGTCCTGGTTCAAAGCGATGTCACCAAAGTGGAGGACGTGACCTCCCTTTATCGCTCCTACATGGACAATGGAAAAGGACACGTCAGCAAGAGACAAAGGCTACCTGGAATCTCACCTGTGGATGAGCAAACCAACCATCTTTTTTTGAACACCACACGCTTTTATCTATTTGTATTGATTTTTAAGGAGCACTGATTAATCTGCTAACATGAAATCCCCACAATTGTCTCTAGAATTTGTTAAAATATATAACACTGACGGAGACAGCATTTTATCAGAAGTCCAGCTTATTAATTGGACTAATGTTGAACAGAGGATTGTGTTGTGATACACATTTAGCATTATTATGCCTTAGCACGTATGCTACATTATTTAACAATTGAGCCAGGTGAGCATGCATAGCTTACCCAGGTTGTTGTTAACTAGTTCGATGTCATCTGAGGCGCAAGTGTTTCCTGTAAATGCACACAAGAAGACATTAGTTGAGTAAGACACTATGGTGTTCATCTTATTTTTCCTTTCTTAAAACAATATGATGTACAGTGTCTTGCCAAAATATTTAGACCCTTAACGAATTGAACAACAATAAAAAAAAGATTTATATAGATCTATTTATTTATAGAGAAAAATTGATTTATTATTTTATTACTTAAATATTTTGTCCGCTGGTTCACCTGAAAGAGCCGTCTAACTTTGTTTTCGACAGAAGTATACCGTGGTCTTTAATCCTAACATGGCCATGGTATTGATGGAGATCTAAAATGTGAAGGTCCTGCAGAGATCCAGTTGAAGTCCTGATCTCAATCCCACTGAGAATCGAATACTGTCCAGGTTACCCAAACATCTGAAAAAAGCTGGGGCAAATCTGAGCTGAAGAATGATCCCAAGTCACGTCCAAGCGGTGTGCCAAGTTGCTACATACTCCAGGACTCATTTGCAAGCAGTGCACGGCCAGTAACTCACGATAGTATTCCTCTGCCACTGATGGTGGCCATCTCTGCTGGTTAGCATGTGTTCTCAAGTAACACGTTTGTTGTCGATGTCTCTTGTGGAGTTGCTGTAGAGCTTATTTTCAGATATAGCAACGTAGATATATCTTCAATTAAACGCTACAATAAATACATTTGGCTATAACATGAGAACACAAACACTAGAGATGGCAATCAGATTTGTAGACAGTAAAAGTATGTTTTTCAGAAACAATGGAAGTCAGTTGTGGCTGAAAATGTTGATCCAACCCATGAAATATGTATTTCAGCATTTTCCCCACTCAAAATCATAAAAAAGTGTGAGAATGTTATTTTAATAATTCGATTTATAGACAATCACTTGTTTCTGGTCTTCATTTTATAATGTACACCTGCTTGTTAGTGCAAATGATCCAATCATCCAGGGCAGAAACGTAAAAGTTTTCAGCATGCAGACATGGTCAAGAGTTCCAGTGGTTTGTTGTTCAGACCAAACATCAGAACAGGGAGGAGATGTGATCCTAGTGACTGTGGAATGATTGCTGGTGCCAGACAGGGTGGCTGGTTTGAGTATCTCAGAAACTGATTATCTCCTGAGGTTTTCACACACACAGACTTGTCTAGTTTACAGAGAACAGTGTGAAAAACATCCATTGAGCAGCTGTGTTGTGAGCCAAAACCCCTTGTTAACAAGAGGTCCGAGGAAAACAGCCAGACTGGTTCAAGCCGTCGGAAAGGCGATAGTAACTTTAATAACCATGCGTTACAGTGGTTTGGCAGAAGTGAATCTCTGACACACAACACGTCGATGTGAATCATAGAATTAAATGTCAAGGTTTGGGATTCACTAAAAATAAACAAATGGGTCTGAATACTTTGCAAGGCACTGTGTAAATAATAAGAGAAATGAAGAAAAATCTCACCTTCTATGTTGTCGTTTGTGTCCTACAACACACAAGCAGACACACACATAAGCACAAAAATACAAGGATTTTTACATAGTTTCTTTAGCATGAATGAACATGGTCCAATTAGAACATGTCTTGCTCATATCCAAGCCTTGTGAGCTGGGTTAAAGAGATTCGTACCAGAGGAAGGGAGAAGATGGTACCACTTATCAAGGAGAGGACCAGGAAGTGGACACCCGAACACATGATGAAGTTCGTCTTCTAGTCGCTATGCTTTTGTAATACCTGAAACTGAGTAAATGCAAATATGAAGCTAGCAGTTCAAGCCAGCAATCTGGTAGGTTGTGGAAAAACCATCACTCAACACTATTTGGAGTAAAAGTACCACAGAGGAATTACTAGAGTGTTCATCTTACCTTTTGATGTTGGACTGATGGTTGATGTCGACACGTTCATATTGTACACATCTCACAGTGCACTAAGGGGGTGATACAATTCATAGTCTTATTCTTAGTCTTCATTTTTAGGGTGTGGTTTTTGTTATTTATTTACATCAGCCAACCCTAATCTGAAACCATACCAAACCGGTTGCAGGGACAAAACAGGGAAAAAAACACATGTAGGAATGTTTTACATATTTCCTTCTCTGACAAGCTTTAGGCATGTTCATGGCATTCTGAAATTTCCCCATTGTACATAGTAACTGAATTGCTTTCATTTTGTAACACTAGCAGCCATTACACTGAAACGGCACATGGGGCGTGTTTGTACTGTAAGAGATTAGTTTTTTCCTGGTTACTTCTTTGTCATGTTCTTTGTTGAAGCTAATAATAGATAGGTCACTAATACTGACCCGCAAAAGAACTAACTTCATTTAGTTAAAGGCAGTATGAGAAGTTTCCCCCCCCTCAGTGTCCCATGTTTTTATGTGGTATGCCATCTACTGTATTTATTCAACATTAGAAAATGAGACCATCTGCGACAAAGCTGGCAATTTTATTATAAGGATTCCAAATGCTTGACACCAAAGAATTGTTACATTAGCTCATCACTATACATCTAGGTAAACAGCTAATGTTCCAACTACCCTCACGCTTTAAACTTTTCTCTTTAATACTAACACACTCCTTACCTGAGGTAGCCATTTGCTAATGGGGCTCATGAGAAAAAATGTTGATCCAGGAAACTCCTCATAGTGCCTTTAAAGTTTAACTGAAAATTGAAATCTTCTCCCTTTCAGTTATAAAATATACAAATCAAAACATTCCAGTTCTTGAGATTTTTCACCTACACGGTGAACTGTCCTATTAAACCATTCAACATGTGAAATGACCGATAGTAACATTTTAAGTTTGTAGCCTAGTACGGTATTTTTACCAAATCCTAGACAGACCGGATACACAGCATAGGTACATTAATGTCTTCACAAGAACGCATTTTAATTTCAGTTGAATTTTAAACTTTATCTCTAGCTACAGTTGTGGCAGGTGAAAGTGGTTGTGCTTGGAAAAAAATTCGGCCATGCGAGGAGTTTTAGAATAATAAACTATGTATATTTTTCAAAAAGGTAGATTTAGTTCAACTATGCAAGTCAGTGTAAATACATCTGCAAGTACAGTATATGAATCAGATGAGCATTAGAGTGAGTACAGTATAATAAACACAGTAACTTTAATTTGTTTTTATTTGTAAGCCTACATAGGTCAGTTCTAGCGTTGCTCTTGGACCAGTAACCGTACGTCTGAATGTTCAGGTGGCTAGCTGTCTCAACAACCCAAAGAAAACCAACAAAATAAATTAGAATCAGACCTCGTTCTATGAATAATAATAGGCTAATTTGTGCTCATTTTGGAAGACAGACCTGTATTCTTTAGGAACCGAGTTGTGCTCAGTCCAGGCGTAGCCACTAGCAAAAATACCCTCTCCCATATAGGTTAAATTACCTAAAGCCACTACTCATACTTTCCACTTTAGTCAGATTAGTTCTCATGAAAATAAGATTAGAGGATTTCAACACAAAAAACACTTCTAAAAATGACATCGTTACTTATGCCCAATCTTGTTAAAGGAGGAGAAAAGGTAATGCTTTCAAAGCGATCCAAAAATTAAACGGTGTAAAACAAATGGCTATCGCAGTAGGGAAAAGTGTAAAACAAAGAGAACCAATATAATTATGAATTCACCATCATAGCTAATATCCATAGCATCCCAGGCACTCCATTACCAAGCAAAATGTGATTTTCTGTTACTGCAGATCAAGAGCTTTGTGTACAATGAAATTTAAAAAAGGAGTTTAAATCCAACCAAAGTCCAGGTACTAAATAACATTGAGAACGCAGGGGAAAAAAGCACGGAACAGGCAATCATTGATGCAGAGTCCCTTGTAATATCTAGACCAGTCCATCTCCCAGTCAAACACCATGGGTGGGGGTGGGGGTGGGGGAGGGGGCAACATCTCTGGTTTTCTCCACTAAGGCACAGAGTTCCATAGTGATGTGTTTGACTGGCTGGACTTTACAATGAATAAAGATGCATCTGTATTCACAGTGTTGGTCCACTTGTAGACAGTGTCCTTTGTTAAAGTTGCATAAAAAGTGGAATGACAACCTTTCATCTTCGTCCGTATGTGGTTTCTCATATTGCCGGCCACCTGGTTGGGTGCCAATACAGCCAACCAGGATCACATGTCTAGTCGTAATGGACAGCTCCTGGTTGGTCCTGGCATCTTAAGTGTTCATACAGCGACAGACCCATGCTAACTTGCAGTGTCCGCAGACAAGTAATGGTAATATAAAAGAAAAAAAAGACCATTGTTTTGGCATTGTGTCTTTTATCGAGGCTCCATTAGTGTTCTGAAATAAAATGTATAGAGGCTAAGAAAGTGATGTTTTGCTAATGAACTATGAGATTTATTTATTTTTGGCCGGAGCCAGAATCGCAGAAGAAATGCCAGCCGTCTTCGCCTTCGTCATTAACCTGAGTCTGGTACGACTGATGGTGGTGTTGATTGGAGGGGGGGGAGGGGGGGTCACGAAGCGATGACTTGGACGTAGTTGGCGGGGTAGAGGCCCACCAGACCACTGGTCAGCTGTCCCTTGCACCAGCCCTGCTCGTCTTCCTCTCCCATCTTCAACAACTCCTCTCCTACAGGTTGGAAACATGGCGGCAAGTGAGAAACAGTGTGGTCAGCAATTCTCAAACCTTTTGATGCACGGACCCCTTTGTGACGCACACACACACAAAGCGCTGGCCAAGCTAACAACACACAAGATAAAACAGGACTCAAAACAAAACGATAAGCCCACGCTTGAGTAGCCTGGGCAGCCGACTGATTAGAACCTCGGTGCTAGCTGCTAGCTCTGCAAGCATCCCGCTGCCTGCCGATTAATCTGGCATCGGCCCCTGTTCATCATATTTGGCTATGTCATTGATACAATAGAGTATTGACTTGCTGGCACTGGGCAGCACCTCCGGTGAATGAATGACCTCACCAATACTCCCGGTCAGAAGTCAACCACGGGGAATATACTTTACTGTACCAGGTCTGCACAACTACATGTAACAGCCTAGTCTCTCTCTCTCTCTCGACCCTAAAAGAAACTGGACAGCATTTGAGGTTCCTCATTCTGTCCTCAAACAAAAGGAATATACTGTTGCTTTCAATGAGCTCTGATCATTGTATTGTTCAACGAGATGTGCATGTCAGTGCACGTCAGTTCTATTTTCATTCGTTCTAACCACTTCCTTGCTCCACCCACGCATAACTCACCTGCACGTTAGCAGACTTCAGGTAAATCGTACATACCAAATATCAGTCCAGCTTTAAGAAAAGTACCTACAGGAAACATATTTTGGAGGCCAGTGAACCAGGATACAAACACCTGTGGTTTGTTCTGGGATGAGCGAGTCATTATAGAGTTCTTATAACTCAGTTTCAACTCGGAAGCAAATGTCATTAAACACTTTAAATGAAAGCATATATAATAAAGAATATACTGTATATCTATCTCTCTCTATATATATATATATATATAGATAGCTATCTCTCAACCGCCTGTTTGGGCTACACACTTTAAAGCAGATGCCCAAAAAATAAAAAAATGCAAGGTTATGTCAAGTTGTTCATACTTCATGTCGAGTATGGTCTTGACAGTATGACTTAAAGAGCCATACTGTTAAAGGGTTGATGTTCACTCACGTTGCAGCAATGTCAGCCATGCATTCTGAAGCTATACTGTTATAGGTGTGTGTGTGTGTGTGCACATTGTATGTAATGTGGGCTTAAAAATGTTCACGTTATTGACATCAGAGTACAGTGTCAAGCACGCAATGGCGAGACGAGAGAAGTAGAAGGACTATCGCAATTTGTCTGAGCTAATCTAAATTGTCAGATGGCAGATTAGGCTAAACTAGCTTACATATACATATAACTGCATACATACATGTATCCTCAATGTGTATGTACAGTTTCACTTTATCATCTGTGGAAGGATCTCATGTGTGGCACGAATGTCTGACATGTGTGCGTGTAAAAATAGAGGTTTGTGCCACACAATTATTGGGTAAAAGATAATGTTTACAGAGCCGTCTGTGGGAACAGCAGGGCAAAAAACATGCTTTATAGGCTTATCAACACTATCACAGGAAAACTGCCTCTGGAGTCTCAGAGCAGCGTCAGAAACAACAGAGGCCCTGTAGACATGATATTTTACATCACGCCGGTTACAGGAAAAGTGTCGTGGAACAAAAGAAAAACCTGTTCATGTGATTGTTGACTTCTCTAAAGGGCATTTGACACCGTACACCGCAGCCTCCTCTGGAAGGTACTCCAGCAGTATGGTTGCCCCGGGAAGTTTGGAAATGTCCTGCGGCAGTTGTCATAGCGCCAGGGTCATAGTGTGCGGTCAGGAATCTGCTGCCTCTGGAGTGAGGCCGGGATGTGTACTAGCGCCACGAATGTCCGGTGTGTGTGTGTGTGTGTGTGTGTGATAGAGTGCGGTGAGCAAGCATTAGTAGGGATTAATACCTGCTCTAAAGCTGAGCTCGTCGGCCTCCTGGCCCGCGTAATCATAGAGCGCACGGACTCGCACCACTTCTACCTGCTCCTCCTCGTACTCCAGCTCCCCCACCCCGTTGACCGCCAGGATCTTCTTGGGACTGTCGTCGTCCGACCAGTCTGATGAGTAGTCCTTCAGCCTGCGGAGGGACAGATAAGGGTAAGAGATGGAGGAAGACTGGAGGAACATCCAGGGCGGACCTCACCCCGGTTAGGGTCCTTTAAGTCACTTTGTCATCTTCAGTCTTTTATGGCTATACTTTTTTTTAAATCCGTTTAAAACTACTTTAATTGTTTACTTTATTTGTTTTTAAATCAGTTTTACCTTATTTATTTTATTCATTTCAAATTCGGTTATTTATTATTATTAGCTTTATTGCTCTCATCTTTACCCCTAATTCTGCTTTTAACAGGTGCTCTATAAATAAAGTTATTATTAAATAACTATTTATATAATTATTTTGGTGACACCTTCAATAACTGCAAATGAAAATAGTACAGTGCCCATATTACCCATATACTACAACAGAAATAACCGTTGGCAAAGTCTTTCCCTCCTAATGTAAGCACTTGTTTTTAATAATACAAACAGTGTATTTAGTATCTAGTTCATTTTTGATAATGGCACCAATTAACACACTGTTATAATAAAGATAATTCATTTCGCGTCTTCCCTTTGCCTTTCAATGTCATACACAATGTGAACACAAGATGGCGGAAAAATGCACAGATTCATTCTTGAAAACATTTCTTTAACCAACCACAAGGGGAAAGCATTGGCTCTTTAAGTAGGTGTGACACAAATCTACACAACTTGTGGAAATCGAACCACACTTCAAGCCTCACACATTTTCCATTATGTTGCTTTTCTCCTGAAAAAGAAATACTATACAATGTTTAGTTAAAGGCTGTATCCCTATGGGGGATTCTGGGGCTATGTGCATACCCCACGCACACCATGTTAAAGAAGAGGCACTTTAACAGTAAATTCCACTGGTAACTGTCCAAATACAGATTACAAGCAGCCGGCGTGTCTGTGTGGAGCTATAGCCTGTCCCCAGTGGTTCCTGCACCACGGGGTGTTAAAGGGAAGGGTTAAACAGTCCTTGATTACACATGTAGGCGGTGGGCAAAAACCACTCCAGGATACACACTCACACAGACTCAGCGTTTTATCTAGTAAGTAGAGTGCAAAGCACATGAGGTACAAGATGTTAACTCCTCAGGGTGGCTGGGAGCGCGTGTGTAAAGAGATAATTGCTTATAAAGGGATAATTGTCGCATACTATTTAGTCTGGTCTAAACACCCTACAGCTACATGTGGCTAGGAAAACAAGCGTGTTTGTGTGCACATGCATACACCTCTTTTTAACGTTTTGTTTTTGTTAGGAGCAGATCCAAAAGCACACGTACACAAACACCCTGTAATGAAAGAAGACAATGCAGAGTGACACGTAGAGGCAACATGATAACTGTGATAACGCAAAATACCCAGTCCAATCCAAATGCTAAAGTACTATTACTGTAACTCTACAGTATGGCCTGCTCCCCCAACCTCCCGAAACAAAACTAAAGAGTGGTTCTTATCAATAAAACATGGCAACCACCATGGAACTATATTCATTTGCATAATATATTTTTGGGAGGGTATAAAGTGCTCCTTAAGGTTTGAGAATTCACACACTAAAAACTGTGCCACATATATCCCTAAGTGGTAAACATAAATGGTTGTGATTGTATGGCAAGCCCAAGGGACCATAAACAGTTCAAGTGATGCAAGGTGAAACGCTAGTGAGGGGGGAGGGGCTAGTGTCAAGACACTTTCCCCACCTGCCAGGGTCCCGGGTGTTAGGCGGGCTGGGCGGGGCCTCCTCAACGCCCGAGGAGACGATGTTGGTGAGGGTGACCACGCCCTCATCCCTGTGGCTGCTCCGGTCCCTCCTGCTGATGGAGCGGCTGGCCTCCGGGCTCCACTCCTGCGCGCACGCACACACACACACACACACACACACACACAGATGAAAACACAAGCAAATCTCTCTCTCATGTGTCATTTGAAATAACTAAGGCGTTTTTGAGAAGGAGGAAGAACCGGAGGAGGAGGAGGAGGAGAAAAACACACACAAACACACACACACACAGTGAATATGGTGATGACAGAACGATCTTGCCAGAGATAAACTAACCATTTGCTACTATCCAGAGATAGACAGGCCAAGTTTGTTGTGTGGGGCTGTAAGAGGGGAGCAGTAGCACAATGGCCCTCTGTGTACACAGCAGGAGCGCTGTGGGAATGCCAGGAGATTCCAAACAGGGCAAAAGAAGATCCCGCCCCGTCTGTCTGACCGCCAACCCCTCTGTCCCTCTCTCTCTTTCATTTTCCATTCTCGTTTTATCTCCCACACTCTAGTTTTGGACCGGAGATCCCTCATGTAGCCAGTTATGAACCTCGGCCTACTTTGCATCTCGGTGCTTGCAGCTAGCTGTGCTAGCATCTTGTTGCCAGTGAGATGCCAACTGTGTAGAAGATACTATACCACTATGCAGTTCTGGCCTAGCACTAAACATGCATCCTAGCTTCTAGCAATATTGAAGTATTGGCACAGTACTTTACGATGACATTTGCCAAAAAATAATCCCTCGTCTATGGTAGTTTGTATCACTTGCCATTCACTTTCATTGTTCTTTCTAATGTGTCTGCCATCTCTACTGGAAGTATTCTTAAATTTAAGGTATATTTAATTTTTTTATCCAAAACATATTTTTATCTTAAGAAACACTACAACAAATTGATTCTGCAAACCAGAGTAACGGTGGATTCCTATAAGGTCACAGCGAGGACTTCATATTGAGGTAAAAAAGCTACAGAGTCAAAAGGTTTAATAAAAATTCAACATTACTTTAAAGTACACAACTCCAGTTCTGATAATGGGAGAACCATATGCTTCTTTGGCCAGTGGCTGTGGCGCGGCTACCACTTGAATACGTGGTTTGGCTTTCTGGTCACTGTGAAACCACAGAAAGCCACTAATGTTAAATGAATGGGAGTCATAGGGATGTAGCGGCTTAAAATACCTCATAGAGGTTGCTCTCAAAACTCTTACTTTATTTTTTGCTTCATTTTGCACTACACATTTAGAATAAATTGTTCCACTGTTTATTGGAGTTATACACTGCTCTCAGACCAAACAACTCACCATCAGCTGAGTACAACACTTGGTGAAGTTGTAGTATTGTAAATGCCAGTCTTGCAAAATCAGAATGATTTTACCAGGCCCGTCTGTGTGGGCTGAGAAACAGCTTCCCTGTAGATTTCCACTAACAAGTAAACAAACCATCCAAGTGTAGCTATATGCGTGTTGCGTGTTTATGTTGGGAAGAGGCTCTTTGGCTTCAGTTATCCAACATTCCAAAGCCCACTCAAGACACTCGCACAACAAGGCTTTTACTAGAAGCCTGTTTAAAATGCATTCTGTCTCTCCGGCACACACACACAAACACCTTCAACCACTCGTATAAGCTTGTGCTTTTAATAAGTGACATTAAATATGAACCTGAAAAATATATAAACAAAAATAAATTAGGTGGAATGAAGCGGTCAGTGAATGGGTGCAACGTTTCAGTGCACCTTGTTTACACTACACTTTGACGCGCATATGCAGTGCAGAAAAAAGTATTTAAAAAATGATCCAAGCTTTGAGTTAAAGCCAATTGAGGTTCAAACTGGTGTGTTTAGGTCAACAACGTCATTGCGGGGGACAAAGTGATTATGGAATGCTAAAGTGTAGTGAGCCAGCAGATTTTGGCTAGTTTGATTAAGAATTGAGAACTGACAGACTGTGTGTGTGTTTACAATATGCCCCATCATACCTCAAACTGAGGCCAGTTCATACTCATGCCTGGCCCGTGGGTGTTTCTCCACCATCTCAGATCCTCCACCTCATTGGATGCGTTGATGGTCTCACCGAGGTCGCGGTACAGGCTCTTGAACCTATTGGACAGAGCGACTGACAATCATTGGCAAGTTCACCTTCAGTGAAAATCAAATGGCTGAGTCCTGAACGTTTTATTTTTTTAAAGAGAGGGAGATTGTAAAACCACAGTTTGGATTTACAAAGTAATCACAGCACTGGACTCTAAGCAATAAGATTATGGCTCAGTCCAGGCTTCTACTGTATAGGCAATTTGATCGTTTTAACAAAACAAAAAAAGGAATATAACAGGCATTAAAGATACATTCTGGATTGGCACAAATGGTTATTTTATGAGTGTAAATACAGCCAAGGTCAGGCAGGTGGCACTCTGACCCTCTGGTGTGCATGGAATATATGGAATGGATATGAACTACAAACAGAAATTGTGTTTATTGTGGCAACTGGGTCGCTGAATTCCTAAAGACTAAATACAAAAGTTTTCCTGATAAAATCTTCCACTGAATAGTTTTATTCTCTACTTTCCTTGCATAAGTGTTTGTACTGTGCTGGAATGTGTGTGTAGCAAACACTAGAGGTTAATGGAAAGGAGTGGAAGCCTCCTTTCAGATTCGGTGAAACTAGCTGCATGTTTAAACTGAACTATACTTCCTGTAAAGCTTGTTTGTTTGTAACTTGCCTTGTTAGCTAGAAGAATAAGATAGGTCCCAAACAACTGAGCCCAGACGGACAACTTTTGACTCTTTTGCAATGTAGTGACGTATTTTGTTAAAACTAAATTGTTTAGGAAAACACAACTAAATGTAGTTCGAGGTTTTGTTGTAGCTTCTCCATAAAAGCAAATGTAAGCCTGGGTTTTGTATCGCTCATCGCCAAAAATGTCAGTACATGTCTAGCTACATTTCACTGCTTTGGAATTGCATTTATATCTATGTAATGTTCGGTATTTCATTATATATATGCATTGAACACTACTTTCAGTTTTAATTTAAATGTATGTCGACAGTCTGCACTAATTCATAGTAATTACATTTCACATTGATGGTTGGTGGTGCCAAACACTATTACAACACTGTTGACCGATTGTGTTTTTACTTGAAAAGTTGAAGAACTTTACCAATCACTGTTACCATGATTACTATGAGCATGGAACATGAAGAAAGGTCAATAGTTAATGTACAACATCAGGGCTTGACCATTAACTCTTGTGTACATATACACATGTACACAGCTCCCCTCTCTCCACACACTCACCCATGTAAAATAGACTCCTTGGCAATCACGCCTTTGCCATGAATGAGGAAAACCTGACAACCTTCTTGTTGTTTTAGCAGGTGTGCGTGCCCTACCCTTCTTTGCAGGACAGATCCAGATGTTTGTGAATGTCCAGCAGAACTTCTTTGAAGAAGTGCAGCCTCTTGCGTTCCGCCTCCTGGGTCAAGTCAAACACTTGCTCCATGTCCTCCATGTAGCGAGGGTTACAGCGGTTCAGCTCCTCCAGGGCCTTTTCGTAGTGCTCCTTCGCCTGAAACAAACGCACATTCAACAACAGAAGCCAGGTCGGCCAAACGACTGGACTCACTTCCTGAATGGCGAGCCCCCCCCCCCCCCCAGTAGAGAGAGCTGAAGCCCTTGTTGCGATTCAAATTTCGTCCAGGAGGACGAACAGCAATGCATGCAAGCCAAATATTCCTTCACACCATGGTTTGGCTTGCCTTCCTTACCAGTGCAATGACCTGATGCCACCGCAGAAGACATTTAAAATTAGGTCATTTAGCATATACTTTGGATTTGGACATCTTGCGCTAACATGCCAACAGCTCCTCTGGGCGTGTTGGGAGGGGAATCAAACCCAGGACCTTTCGGCTGGAGTCGATCAGCCAATCCATTAGTCTATCTGGCCCTCCAGGGTCTTCCAGATATTCAGCAGTAGTATTTTTTGAAAAAGGGGGGGGGGGTCTATGATAGAATTCAACTCAATCAGTTGTTATCAAATGTCTTTTTATATTAATGAAGTAGCAAGTCAACTGGAGGTTCACAGTTTACAGCAGACAAAACATTTGCTAGGCTAAACAATGGCGGTGCCCAGGCAAAGCGAGGCGTGTTATTATTTTAACCAAGTAGACGATAAGGTTCAGTGCCAATTGTGTCAGATAGAAATATCTTTCCATATCGTTTACAAAAGGCGCCACAGAAGTGTTTCTCTAACAGAAGAGAGACAGCACACTTTCACAGGGTTAAGCTTTTGCTGATAATCATATGGACACGTAGACCTGTCCTGTACTGGTATTTAGTTATTATTATTTATTATTAATCATTTGTATCACGTCCCCGTGGAGACGTTTGGCTTACAAGTTGAACGGCAATCAACAGGCACGTGCTGCATGCGTTTGTTTATTTCGCCGATGGCGTCCGCGTGGACTAACCGTCTTCACTAGTAGACCAATGAAAACCAGCGAATATACTAGTGTGTGTACCTTCTCCGCCTCCTGGTTGCAGCGCTCCACGCGGACGCTGTACTTTCGAACCTCCTCCTGGGACTTTGAGGGGTCGGCCTTGGCATGCGTTTCCCTGGTAACCGCTGTCCGCTCCTCCTTTCTGGCCTGGTGATAGGTCTTCTTGGTGGACTCCACCTAGACAGACAGACAGACACACACACACACACACACACACACACACACACGAGTCTATTGAGATTTCTGAGCCGACGTCAAAGGTCACGTGACTTTCGTTGACGCCGCTATATTGGAGGTAAAAAAAAAACTGTCGACTTCCAATAGTGACACGCCTGTGGTTGAGTCCGATCTTCCTTTACTGAGACGTCATCGTACTCGTGTTCTTTCCCCTGCCCCCCTCCCCCCTCTCTAAATTTTTTCAATGTTAAGTGTTCTAAAAGGAGTATTAGTCTAGGAAAGTAACTGAAAGTAACTTAAAGTAACCACTGGTCTACAACTTAAAGTAACCACTGGTCTACAACTTAAAGTAACCACTGGTCTACAACTTAAAGTAACCACTGGTCTACAACTT
>JAODLI010000670.1:0-11847 GCA_027575585.1 Percopsis omiscomaycus | reverse complement strand
TGCTCTTTTCGCCTCTACAACCTGGTCTCCGTGTTTCTCTGCACTTGCACTCCGACCCGCTCCTACCAACCATTACAGATATAGAACTTTCTGATATAGAACTTTCTGATATAGAAACTTTCTGTGTAGTGACGATTACTGAAACATTCCAAGATAGTCAGAGAAAAATGCAGTTGCAGAATTTGTAGTGCAAATTCCTCATAATTATAGTATTACTTCATTCATGTGCTGTAATACCAGCTGTTTCTCGGCGCCAGTGGACACACATCCTGAGTTCTCTGTGACCTTTGACCTCAGACTGATATTTCAATTATATCCCTTGTCCAATCAGAGCCAGTATTATCATGAAAAAGTCCCGTCCCTTCTGAACAGTTATTTATGTGATCAGACACATACACCTTGTGGTGTAATGGTAATGTTAGTGGTTTAGAGGGCCATAAATACTAGATTTATTGTAAAGGTATACAGTATTTGATAAGTAATGGGTTTTGTTTAGATATTAGGTTGGAAATGGTTACGCTTAGGTATATTATTAGTGGCGGTTACGTTCAGGTGTGGGTTTAGTGAGGAAGGGAGGCTCAAATTTCATGATAATACTGACTCTGAATAATCCAATAATGGAAATGATGGCTCAAGGGCAATGGCTACATACATAAATTAGGGGTCAAAAGGTCACAATATATGAAACTGCCTCCCCCGAACTGAAAGTGACAACATGGCTGCCTAAAGAAGAATATGTCAACATTGTGATATCAGAGGGGGAAGTAACAAATTACAAATACTCTTTTAATGAAGAATTATTTCAATTTGGTAAATTACTTCACTACTTCATCACTAAATCAATTTGTAAATGATTTATTTTGCTTTAACCCTAGGATGCAAAGTGAACTTGACCCCCCCTTCCCACAAGAAAACGTATGCCTAGTCGACTCTGACTTTGACTAATTGTATCCACTTGTACTTTTAATCTCAAGCAAGACTCTAGAACATACACATTTCAGTGTAATACCAAAACAAGTCAAGGCAGGCCTGTGCGTACTTCTGGGCGTATGGCCTGTGGGGAAGCTTTAAGCCTGTACAAATGTTATGCAATAGGCTATGTAGCAGCTTGTAGGTAAGAGATGCAGAGATGGCTTTTAATCCTTGGCAGCACAAAACATTATTTATTTACTGCTGTTCTCCTAGAAAAGCTATTATTATTTATTAACATTTAAAGGTACACTATTCGAATAAGGAATATTGCTCCCCCAAAAATTTCAGCTCTAGCTTGCAAGGTGGTGTAACTGTGTAAGCCTAAGTGAGCTGAAAAGGTCTACTCCATTATTTTTTCATTATTTGGAGGGTTTTGCGGACATACAGTAATACTAGTGCAATAAAGTGAAAAAAATTGCTAAATGAATCCTGAAATGTGTCAAGGCTTTTATTTACTAATGACCAATGGCCTAACCAATCCATCTTCCTCTCTGTGTGCTTTTTCTTTTTCTCTTTCCACTTAAATGGCTACTACACCTGTTAGCCAAGGCTTTTTAAAGCCATGATGAGGCGAGCTGTGGGGGCTGTTCTGCTGTTTCTGACATTGTTCCTGATTTGGCCTGCCAAGGGAACACGTAAGTCAGACTGCCTTCAGATTGTAATGGGATTGGTGAGTCATTGGCAAGGGTTTGTACAAGAACTTGCACAAACAGGAATAAGAGCAACACAGTTTGTGATAATGGAGAAAAAGTAATGTCTCTAAAGATACATATTGTGATTGTTTTTTTGTTGTTTACATTTTTTTTCCTTGTCACTGTGCTCTAGAATCCGCTCCTCCAGGGAAGCCCAAGTTTACCAGCTGTCGTTCCCCAGACAAGGAGACCTTCACCTGCTGGTGGCAGCCAAGCTCGGATGGGGGGCTCCCAACCACGTATGCCCTTTACTTTCGCAAAGAAAAGTAAGTTGTTTCTCTTCACTATTCTTTTCATGCGTGCAGTTACATGTTTCATTCCTTTTTTCCAGTAGTTTTTTTTTGTTGCTAACATATGCACACATTGTAAAAATGAAATAATCAAAGATAAAAAATATTTTTATACTTAAAAAAATAAATAACATCATCAGGCTAGAATGCCAGATGCTACTATTTGAAGAGAGACAATCATGCAGAGACCTTGATAAGACCTTCCTTAGCCAGGACAACAAGTATTGCTTTGTCCAGGGTCTGTTTTAGCAGTTATAGACAGTCCGGAAGGAAAAGCGGAGATGTTTGTGTTAAGGTACAAGTACAGGTGAAAGGTGAACAGCCTTCTATACTATAAATCATACTTTAAGACAGCATTGCTGCCATGATCGTGGCTGGTGGATTTGGAGATAATTCCACCACCATTAGAAAGGAATGAGTCAGGTGAAAAGGGTGAACTTCTAAGCAAGAAGGCAAACATTGTGAGTGATCTTTCATTTCTGGGCAAACTAGCCTCTAAATTTCCTATAAAATATCAGGAAACAAATGTTTTGATGTTTGTACATTACTTAATGATTTGATAGACCTCAGTGTGACTTTTCACTACTTTATTCTTGTATATATCTTACCTCTTCTACGTATGTACTTGTACTTATGTTAGCAAAATTGGTAAGCTTGCTATAATTAATACTACTGGAAAATACAGGGTGTAGCATTGATGGTAAATTTCAATTGTATTTGCTCATTGTAGTTTGAGTAGATATTTCTCATCTCTCTAACAGTCTTATGCTTTATAAATATAGATTTTATTATATGTGTACACAGTAAACATAATATATCAGAGGGATCAGTGAAGTGTCTCTTACCCATGATAAAGATACAGTAGTCTAAGTAAACAGAGGTAAAGTAATTTATTATGAGCTTTTCACTTAGACCCCTCTTTACTGTGGAAAGAGTTGTTCCACTTAATGGTTGGGAAGATGTATCTGCAGTGTTAAAAATGTCAGTCAAGTCATGACAAGAAGCCTAGCTATCAAAATGAGCGTGTTTTTTATATTCTAGTCCCTTTTTAGATTGAAGATTGAGATTGGTGTGCAAGATGAAAATGAAAAGAGTTTATTGGACATTGGACACTGAATGCCAGTGTTAGCCTGAGTAGTTATAATTTTAACAATGCGGGGGTCAATTGCATTGCTCATGAAAGTAAAAGAATAACTAACTGAACCTTTTGAACTATGATTTATGAAGCTTTTTGGTGTTGAGTCCAACCCCAGAGCATTTGTTTGGAGCTTAGCCTGTCAGGGAAAATTACCCATTTTGCTACAAATGTTTAGTTTTATGTCAAGGCCTCTCATTTCGGACATACAGTAATAAACATGCAAAATCATTGTTAAAGCAGCATTAAACACATGGTGCCTTCCTTGTACCGCTCATTTATGTAGGTAGGTAGGTAGAGCAGTCTCCAGTAATATGTGGATGCATTTACACAAGGATTTATTGGGATAGGCGTCCTGATCAGCTCAAAGCACATTAAGTGGCTTGGTATAAATAGACCCATGCGCTCTAGCTAGTTGTTGTGCACTTACACAGACTCACACGGACACACTTGCATAACCTACTGTTCGGATCCCTCTCACACAGCTCGGACAAAGTCTACGAGTGCCCTGACTACCACACAGCTGGGGGGAACTCCTGTTTCTTTAACAAAAACGAAACTTCAATCTGGATCAACTACAACATCACTGTGGTGGCCACCAATGCACTGGGCAGCACATTCTCCGACCCTGTGGACATAGATGTAGTCTACATTGGTGAGGGAATTTCTTTTCCTGCGGTTTGTGCTCTGTGATCCATCATTGCTCACATGGTTTAGGGTAATGTTTAAAATATTAAGGAAGGCTGGATTGACTTAATCATGTGCAAGGGTTGTACCATTAAGTTAAGGAGCTTTTGGCATGGTTGAATATGTGGCTGTCCATTAAAACCCGAGAAATACCAATGAGTTTGTCGGATTTGACCTCAGCCTGACATTAAGCCCTAGCTAAACAACAGCCTGTGGTCATGATGGGGAGGTCCTCGATCTTAGTGTGTGAACCATGTATTCCCTTCTCAACTGTTTACCTCATCTAAATTGTTCTTTGTCCACCCAGGTAAGTAGAACCATGCATGGGAAAAGCAGGACTCCCGGTGATTCAGTCTAAACAGTGATATGGTCCCATACTCCGCCCATAATGTTTTATCGCAACAATCCTGTCTTTAGGACCTTTACTGGCAAATATATGACAATAAACAGTAAAAAATACCAAGCAAAACACAAAAGTACACAGAGGACATATAGTCAATGAAGAAAAATTGCTAAACGTTTGCCTTTATTACTAGAACAACAGAAGCTCAAAACTGTTACAGTACATGTTATGTAATAAAATAAATATGAGGTTTGTAATGAGGCTTGCCCTGTTAAGCCAGGATAGAGACAAATTAGTGTTCTGTTCACCAAATATCAAAAGGGGAGAAGGAAATGTATTACATCACACCATATCAGACCCTTGTGACTAATCTGAAATTGCTTCATTGTCCTTTGTCTCATGGTGTCAATGAATGTCTGGTTGCTTCTTGTTTCTTGTTTTATTAGAATGACGATCCTATCTCTGTTTAGAATCACCTGGGGTCCTGCTTATCCCAAGCACGTTTTTGCATGGTCGGGTCTCTAAAAACATTCAATGCTGACATTAGAGATACGCAAAATTACGCAAAAAAGAATAGTTTTTACATTTAGTTGTTTTACTAAACTATTTGATTTTGTTTCAACTCCAATATAGGGGCTTTAATTAGTCATCAATCTACTATTAAAGGCATACTTTAGAATTGATTTATTAACAGTTACAATTAGGTCATTTAGCAGGCAATTACAATTACAAATGTTAAGAAGCAGGCAGGGGGTTAGGCACCTTGCTCCAGGATAAACTGTCTGAACTAGTGTTTTAAGCCCTAAACACTGATCTACTGTATAAAACATTTAAAATGTCAGTTGTTTTTAAGTGTGAACGGGGATAAACAAATGCAAAGAAAAAGGACACACTCCTCATTGCCAAAACAATCACTGAGCAGCAGGGAGTAAATAACCACATATCCATTCACACCAGCTGTGTTTATTATCTCCAGTCCAGCCCCACACTCCGGAGAATGTGACAGCACAGATGATGCAGGATAACGACGGGCCCTTCCTCAGAGTCTCCTGGGAGCCCCCTCGTAATGCTGACACGCGCTCTGGCTGGATAACACTCTTGTACGAGCTCCGTGTGAGATTGGAGGGGGAGGAGGAATGGGAGGTACATTGCATTTTAAACAGCTCTAATGGAGAGTAATCTGCTGGTTTGCCTATTTTTCCTGTGTGATGATAACTTGTGTTGGGTACATGAGCACTTTATTATTTGTAAACGAAAGCAAAGTGTAAAAGAAAATTGGCACTATTGGTTTCAAATGTAACTAAAATAACCTCCAATTCGTTTTTAGTTATTGTTGTTTTTTACTATCCCAACTCCCAAATGTGGGGATATTTGTCCCATGAAAAATAACCCGTCTCTCTATTAATCCAGAAAATGCCACTAGATGGCGATATTCCCAGATGCACCATGTTTTGTCCCGCTGTTGGCCTCAATGCAATCCACAATGAGTGTTAACTCCATCATCATGGATATCTATAAAGTAACTCTAAATAAAGGTACTAAAACAAAAAATAAAAAGCTAAATATGTCGAAAGACTAAAGACTAAATCTACTCTGAAACCTAACTAAAACAGAAGGTGGAAACTAACCTTGATCACAAGGTGAATGTTACAAGGTCACTCTGTCAAGACTTGAAGCAAAGCGAGTTAAATGTAGGCCTACTGATAAGAGGTTCCTTAGCTGTTTTAATGCCTTATCAACTTCTGTTCCAAGGATGTTCACAAGTACTAATGTCCTAGTGTGTGTGTGTGTGTGTGTGTGTGTGTGTGTGTGTGTGTGTGTGTGTGTGTGTGTGTGTGTGTGTGTGTGTGTGCGCCTGCATTCTAGGAGCACCGTGCAGGTCACCAGAAGACATTCAATATCTTCAGCCTGCGTTCAGGTGGGCTGTATTTGGTCCAGGTGCGATGTAAACCGGATCATGGCTTCTGGAGTGAATGGAGCTCACCCATCTATATTAAAGTCCCTGACTGTAAGAGCCACAATCCAGTTTCCTTGCATTTTTGGATGGTCGAAATGGGTTAAATGGAAATGACATGTAACTGTTCATTCCATCCGCGTCTGTGGTAATTAATGACAGATTTGGTTATTTCAGACATGCCTCAGGAGACGTCCATGTGGAGCCTCCTCGTAGTTTTCTCTGCCTTCATCGTCCTCTTCCTCACATGGATACTCATTTTGAAGAGCCACAGGTGAGAGAACAACTAGGACATTCTACACTGTCATTTGATAATCTGCGTCTGTCTTGACTGCATTATAATCATTCATAAAATCCAACGGTTCTGTAAATGGTTCTGTTATCTACTAACAATCTGGTGTGGAAATACAATACAAGTGCTTGCATGCATCCGCTGTAGGGAAGGTTTTAGACAATACATTTCCATCAGTATCTTATCTTATCTGTCATGACTTTAAGGGTGAAGCATTGCCTACTGCCACCAATTCCTGGCCCGAAGATCAAAGGATTTGATAAGCAGCTTCTAAAGGTAAAAGTATTATAATACACATTGTCTTTGGAAACATTATTATTTTATTTATTTAACCAGAGATTTTTTGTACAAGCGCGACCAGGGCAAGAGGGCTTCATAGGCAATAAAAATACATTTTTAATTTAATTTTTTTTTAGACAAATGAGCAAACGATTGAAAATAATTGCGATAATCAGGTAAAAACAGATTAATTGGCGATACAAATGGGGTTAGTGGGACATTGACCAATAGTATTAGTTTCCATGTCCCTTTTTAAAATTGCAGACCAACGTAGTCTTATTCTAGCTGTAGTTTCCCTGTGTTGATATTACACTTTTTACACTCTGGGGCTCGAACCCACGACCTTCCGGCTGGGAGTCCCAACACCTAGACCACCAAACTCTGTTTGGTGGTCTCAGATCCACCTTGCCAAATACCTTTTGCCTTATTCTTTGTGCTATTCTGAAGTCTCTCTCTCTCTCTGTCTCTGTCTCTGTCTCTCTCTGGTTAGAGTGCCGGTTCTGAGGAGGTCTTCAACGTGCTGGTGGTGCCTGGCTTCCCGCCCAGCTCCTCCAACCGCGAGGACCTGCTGGTGGAGTACCTGGAGGTGTACACGTGCGACGAGCAGGAACTCATCCTGGACGAAGGCAAGGATGGCCGCCTCAAGCCCAAGGGCTCCCGGTCCGACAGTGACTCCGGGCGGGGCAGCTGCGACAGCCACACCCTTCTGTTGGAGAAGGGTGGGGATGTGGAGGCGATGGAGGAGGAGGAGGAGAGACTAAACCAGCAGGAGGCGGGTCGAAGGGGAGCGGAGGAGGTTAGCCGGGCTCTGGAAGCCACTAGCCCCGACACGGCTGCTGGAAGTGGGAAAACCTGTCCGTCAGTGTTTCCCCCACTGCCTCAGTACACGTCCATCACCCTGGACCAGCGAGGCAGCCCGTGCCCCTCGCCCTCTGCCCCAGCCTCGTGCCCAGCCCAGCTCGGCTATAGCGCCAACAATGACCTCGTTGTGGGGGCCGGCTCCTGGGAGTCCCAGAATGTCCGTCCACAGCCTTACTGGGCGCCCCACGCTCACAGTGACTTTAGCATCCCCAGCCAGGAGCACAATCCGCCTGCCGCTGGGGTTCATGGGCCCCCTTGCCGCTCCATGGAGTACGTGGAGGTTCAGCGGGTCAACCAGGAGAACATGGTGATCCTGCAGAGGCTGTCACCTGGCCACGGGGAGATCCGGCCCCACACCACGCCCCCTGCTGGGGAGGACTACAGCAAGGTTAAAGGCATTGACGGTAGCAACGTGCTGCTGGCGTGGACGGAGGACAGTGAAGGCACGTGCCCCTGGGACACGGAGGAGAGCGGCGGGGAAGCCGAGTACTGCTACACGATAAGCAGCCAGGCAGCGGGGAAGCTGTCGTTCTGCGTCCCCACTGCCAGGCCGCTCCAGGAAGACGTGGTCCTGGCGACAAATGGTTACGTGGACACAGCCGCCATGCTGCCCCATTACTAATAACCCACCAATAGGATTTGACCTAATACTGTACCTGGGGTAAAAATACACACTTTAAAGTGATACTGAACTTTTGTGATGAGTGGCAGGACTTAAATATATACATAATCATATTAATTACTTATAATTATGATGATAATTATATTATTAATTTATTCATTATATTATTATTATTATTATTATTATTATTATTATTATTATAACAATAATTAACAAGTTGGAGGAGGAGATCTTTTCAATAAATGTCTTTTGTTATGATCAAATTTCCCCACGCCATGCATACACAACGCCTGTTATTGCATTCGAAAATAAGATGGTTAGTTCCTTACCTATTGTACGCCCACATCAGCTAAAATATTCCATGAATTAATTCCATTTGAATCTGTTTTTTCTTTTTTTTAACATTATTGGCTTCCACTGTCTCTCAACTCAAATCTAAGACACTAGTTTACCGATGCAAGATACATTCTGAGTAATCTTGTGAAAACGTATTACCAGGAAATGCTTCAAGCAACGTGGTAGAATATTACTGTACGTTTTTGAGAAACAATAGAATGATACATTTGATTAATTAAATACAACAACCATCCCAATGTTAGCATGTGTATTGAATGAGAGGTAGGGAGGCTACACAGTCAAGCATTTAACCAAAGATCAATATCTCTTTAAAGGGCCCCTAAACTCAGGCAGGTGTTTTGAATTCATGAACTTATTAGACCGCTTCTCAGGTTGAAGGTGGGCAGGGTTATGCTGCATATTTGCTGTCAGCACTACATAGCAGTCATAAAGAAGGTGTCCGTTGTACCACCCAAAAAACTGACATCGGAGAGTCAGGGAGAATTACCAAAAGCTTTAACAAAAGATGGCATCTCAGAATGTCACTGACTCTGGGAGAGGAGAATAAAATATTTGTATGATTTTGTTTATCGTGAGACCTGGATGGGCACTACCTTTTTATTGCACATCTTTCCATACAATTGACTGCAATCACAATCTGATGTTGAAAATCTAAAGTATATTTGTCCCGATGATTTAAAGAGTGATTATTAACCATAATAATCTGTTTGATTTATTGTGTATCTTGTGTACTGTGGTTTCTACAACTGATTGTGTTTATTGTTATATAGGCCTACTCTGACATGTTTTCTCACCTATTAAGATACAGTATGTGATATTTTTCTGATGGCACTTATATAATATATCATTTCTGTACACAGATATATTTGTGTAGAATCAAAACTATAGAAAGTATGTATTTTCTAATCCCAGACACTACCTTGCATCTGTTATGCCATACTGTACATACTGTATGTACAGTATATATTATATATTTTTTTATTAAGGAAAACATGTCAAAAATCATATTTTTCTATTTGTCTATCGTTCGTGTGTGCGTGCGCGCATGTCTATGTGGTGACTATCTGGATTTTTTTTTTAATGTATAATTATTATTTCATTATTACATAATTAGATTATTATTACACCAACTCCTAGTAAAAAGAACAGATTGTTCCGGTTATCACTGTATTCTGCAATGCTTGAATACCATTTTATTCAACCTTTTTTATTTAATCATGTATATTTAATTTGAATTTTTTAAATCAAATTAAAAATAATTATTCATCAATTCCTTCAGATTACATATTGTTGCAGTACTAATTATTTCATTATCACAAATGGGAAAATAACTATATATTAAAAGGTATATTAAAACAATTATATGAAATTAAGCTCAATGTGATATTTATAAATTACTTTTAGTATAAGGGGCAGTAGTGAACGTTACCTGCTTTCACGTCAGAGTCTCCAAAAATCTCCAATAACACCAGAAAAGTCGCTAGTTTTGTCGCTTTTTAAAAAAAGAGTCGCTAGAGGGGTCTGAATACTCGATAAATATAGCGACATAGTCGCTAAATTGGCAACACTGCGCAAATAAATCATTGGTACGCCATGGACCGGTGTTGTGCCGTAATATGCACCCTTGCCGTGAAATGCACTCGGTTCGAAAAGTGACCGCGAGGGGCGTGCATTTCACGATAAGGTTACATATAATAGCACAACACCGGGAACCTAACCATTTCAGGAAAATTCTCACGATGTCATTGGTTGCGTGTTCTCCACCCATCACATTATAACTTTGGAACACTAATTTAATCGGATTGTCAGAAGGGTAGGCTACAATAGGTTGCCCTATATGCTAAAGAAACTTGATTTATATATTTCCAGAAATGTATGCGATTCTGTCTCGTTTGAGCCGTCAACATTTGGGATTACTAGGAGAACCCCGCTATATGGTCGGTTTGGCCAAGGTCCACATACCAAGTGGTAAGATATAAAGAACGACGCGACATTTCAAATGTGCACTTTCACAAATTGGAGCTCATAGGCCTATAAAATCTAACGGATTTGTATAAAATAACTCAAGAAATAAGGCTATGAATAGATATGTCAGATGTTGACACATAATTTTCTAACTAACGTTACTTTAAGGACGTTGGCACGTTGCAAGGTCCTTGTTATTTATTATTCTTATTAGACATTTAATCTGTCTTTATTGTCTTTGATTCGTTGTGCATACGAAAAGTTGGTCATAGTCGATATAGCTGTCCACCCTGGAAGAATGTGGTTCAAAAAGTTAGGCCAAAATGTAGGCCAGTTAATGTGTAGAGAGTAGGAGCTGGTGCCTCTCAGCGGGCTAGAAGACTTCCCCAAGGATTAGCCAAACAAGACAGGCCACTTATAGATAGCCATGTTCCTGATCTGTATATCTAAATCTTTGTCACAGGGGCATCATGTCAAAAGCCAGACTTCAAATACCCGGCCCCAGACCTCCCAGAGATTCCTCACTGTGATTACCAGCCAGAGGAATACAAGGTAATACTAGGATGGATGGAGTTTACTGGATCTGACCCCAAGCCCCATGTTCTGTTCTAAATACTGTAAGGGTCTCACTGTGGTTACTAACAGATACTAAGGCAGGGACACACTACTACGACTAATACTACTACTAATAAAACGATACACATTATTACTATCATTATTGTTGTAGTACTGGAGTAGCATAAAGCCTATGTTGCCTTCATCCAGGACATGTCTAAAGAGCAAATGATGGATATCCGCAAGCGGTACTGCAGCCCAATGACGATGAAGGTCACCTACTATAAGAAGCCAGTCTTCGTTCACCACGGCCACATGCAGTGGCTCTGGGATGTTGATGGCAAGCGATACCTGGACCTGTTTGCTGGCGTGGCCACCGTCAGTGTGGGTCACTGTCACCCGTAAGGTCTTTTCTGCTGTTTGGCTCTCGCTAAGGGACTGTGCTAGTATGAAATTAGCGGAGGTTAACTGTTGACTTTTTATATTTACAATGAGGTCATTTAGCCAACACTTTTATCTTGCCCCCTATAACACTGTATGCACTCACCTAGCGAAACTAATGCAGTCTTATACAACAGCCCTGCAATAAATCTCCCTTCATGATTGTTATAATGTTTTGTTTATGTTGAAACCCTTTAAGAGAGGTGACGATTCAACTGTGTGATCATTTTGGAGGATGTAGTTTGTGGTGCTGTTAAACTATTGAATTAAACACAAAGGTGTTTGTGTTATTTAGCCTAGCCTCATTGATTGAAATGAGGTGGCCAAAATAACAGAAACACGTGTCAGTACAAAGCAATACAATTAAACAGCATATATATATATATATATATATATATATAT
>JAODLI010000669.1:0-11849 GCA_027575585.1 Percopsis omiscomaycus | reverse complement strand
CACACACACACACACACACACACACACACACACACACACACACACACACACACACACACACACACACACACACCACGTCCTGTTCTGTGCTCACTGATAGCCATGAGGCTACCAACTGATTCGAAACGCCCATGTTACAGTGTCCTGCCTGCCACACTTTCAGTTCTGTTGTGAAAATACCGTAATACAACCTTGCATTGGTCATCCCAGCTATGGTTTAACTTCACCTAAAGATACTGTACTTGTGGTGGTGGTAAGCGGTGAGTTAGAAACCAAAATGCTATGGACATGTTTCATTTTTCTTATCCTCTCTGGTGGCCCAACCACTGCTAGGGCAGTCGGTTGAATTATTATTGTATTACACAAAGAATAAAAGCAATAAAAGACAGTATTATGGGCAAATATTTATATTAGAAAAGTCACAGATTCTTAAAGAAGTTCAGCTCCTGACTCTCTGAACCTTTATTTTGGAAGAGTAGGAAAGATTACTTACTGCGACAGTGTTGGAGCCCATACTGCCTGTACAATCCTCGTCTTGCTCCGACTCTGACTGAAAGACAAATAACATTATCCCATAGGAATAAACTATGAGACTATTCCGCTGAAATTGCAATATTTCTGTTACTCATAGTATGATGGAGCAGCATCTAGGGCGCACACCCAACAACACACACACTCACAAAATCACACAGCAGTGACGTTTTCCAACCGACAACAAGAAACCAAAGGGTGTCAGACAGATAGAGAGGTAATGAGGCAGCGAGATAGAGGTGACACGTTCACACCAAAAGGGGGTAACGAATAACAATCTAATTAACAATTATCTAAAAAAAAAAACAACACGCCCGCAGTAAAGCCCTGTGCTTTTCTCACCATTTCTGTCAAAAACTAACATCTACAGCTAAAAACTAACATCTACAACTCAGAAGGTGTACGACCGTGACACTTTGGTTGGTTGATTAATGTGAGAGTCGGTTGTAAGTCTTTTTTTTCTGTGCCCATTTTGAGGAGGGCTTGATGGCTAAATGTTCTCAGATCACACAGGGACATGGTGTTAAACTGGCCTTTCATGTATTTTGCACCGACTGTCACACACGTCAATGTGTTAAACAGAAAAAGTGGAGGTTATTGACCCAGCCAATTTCATGCTAGCACATGTCCATTTTTTGCTCGGTTTGCTAGAAGCCATAACAACAACATATGGAATTTGCTCCTGGGAATGAAACAAAGATTGGTCTAAGATGGGTCTACGGTTACAATATTTCCAGCAAGTCTTGTGTCTCTTGTACCATTAGTTCTCAAGGTTTTGACTTGCATACATTTATTTAAGATGTGATGAGATAAAAATGTACCATTAACCCTGTAAGGTAACTATTTGCAAAGCACCTCTGCATTAGGAAAAGGTTATTTCTAATCAGTAATCAATACTCAATATGTTAAACTTAAAAAAATCTTATGGGAAAAATATGCAAATGAGCTGTTACGTTTGCTTAATTTGGGGATGCATTAAGTAGCTAAATTGCTTCAAAGTGTAATAGAAAAAGATTAAAGCCGCATAAATGACTAGAAATACTGGCTTAATCCTAATTTGGAAGTGAAATTTATGGAGAAAATGAGGCGTTATGTTTGGTTAATTTTGTGTAATTTATTATAAAGCTAATTTGCTTCAAATTGTTATAGAAAAAGATTAAACCTGCCAAAAGAATAACTGACTGGAAATAGCTTCTAGTTAATGTGGAAGTACCTGTGTACAGTCAGTTAGATATTGTATGTGTATTAAAGAAAACCCATACTAGGTTTTTTTCTGCTATCCCCAAAAATGTGTTGAGAGCTTTTTGATGACTCACACTTGGACAAATGTATATTCTTTATACTGTAAACTTTAGGTAATATAGCCTACAACATTACACATTCATATTAAGCCGACTATATTTACGTCATGAATGACCCTTGAGCAAACCAGCCACCTAGGTTAAAGGATCAAATTATTTTCTATACCTTGTGCCATAAACCTAAATAAATATCAATGGAAATAATCGCTTAATGCAACACACATTGTAATTTTACATTTTCTACCTCAAATGTTATGCAGAGTCTATCATTCAGGCCATCAAGGAGGGCTATGCCTCTTTTTTCATGAGATGAATCCCAATAACGCATTGTTATTATCTTTCTAATGAGTTCCAACATGCTGCTGTTTAACATAATAACAGAGAACCTTATTTAAATGCAGATTGTTTCCCTCCCCCTCATATATTGTTCCGCCTCCCACTCAGGAGATTCACTGTTGGTTTCAAGTCCCGGTAATTTACATAGCACCACCTGGTGGGTATTTGGGGAAACACTGACGTGTCTGTAAACTGTGAAGTGAAACTGGAGGGCCATGTGTTTCATAATCTAAAGCGCTTTGGGATATTATAGAAACAGTGAATATTTTTTACATTTACTAGTAAAACAGAACGATTTCATAACTAGGACCATATCTAAGAAAACACATTCCTTCACGCCTAAAATATTCAATAATAATCAGAGATAAATGAGTCCAGTATTAACCTTTGACCCTGAGTCTTTGTCCAGCTCATCCTCCCTATTGCAGTGCATCGAGGCCTCCTCAACCTGGATAACAGGATATTTCTTCAAAGTGGGTTGCATGGTGATCTTTGCCGTGTGCTCCTCCTAGAAAACAAGAGAGAAAATGAGCCGCAGAAAGGGAACACGCTTTTGATGTGTTTTTCAGCCTACTGATTTCAGTTTTTAGTGGAAACTAATCTGATAAGGCTAACGATTGTTCAGAGGCTCGAAAAATAACCACAGTCACTGGCAGCTGGGTATAACAGTTAGTGCTTGTTTGCATGCTGTAATAAACCTTCTACTGCCGTCACTCTTGTCCTAACTTCCCCATCTGTGCTGCCGAGAGAGATAATGTTCTCTTTAGTGCTTGTCAGCACACATCATGTGCAAAGACACTCCACTGGCTCGAAATGGGTTAATCTTTCAAAGCTATGCTTAAGTTCTTCACATGAACAATATGCCGTGAGAGTACCGTTAACCCGCATGCAGTGTTTATTATTTTTTGCTGCATGGCAAAAGATTTGAGCTGCTCGACCCTTTACATAAGGACCTCATGTGATAGGCCTCCCCATTCCAATGCGGAAACGGCTAAAAAGTTGTTTAACAAGTATATGTTTTTAGGACACAAGAACTGCCATTGCCTCAGGGTCTAAGGCCAACAGTATGCTGTACCGCTGCATTGACAATACATCATTCTAAGAGACAACAGAAAGGCGAGTACATCAACAAAGGTGGTCTTGTTCATTCAAAGAAAAAGCATTGTGTGTTGAGTTGTCAGCAGATACATTTATCTGGTTGTATTATCCCATCTCGTTCCACATATTAATATATATGTAGTGATTTGAACCAAAATTAATATAATGTAATAATTTGTCTTAATTCCCCAAAGGGGTTTGATTCTAGGGATTCAGTATCCTTCAGCAAGATCCCTCTAGCAGCTGGCTCCTGTATTTGTTACTGTAAGTCACTTGGCAGTAAAGCATGCATAATGACTAATAATTGTAACACCCACACCCCTAATGGAGATAGGCTGCATGCCAACAACTGGAGTGTGTGTGTGTGTGTGTGGGGGGTCTGTAACAGGATTTTTATTTCACCTCCTGCGAGGGGGGCTGGACACTGGGACCTCCAAACCACTGAACCTGACCACGTTTCCTCTCCTCTGACACTGGCGCTGCACTGGGGCCGATCTCCTTACCAGGAGATGGAGGATAGCTCTCTGAGGTTCTGACTGGGCCATAGTTACTCTGTCCATCCCGGTCTGTCCCACGGGGCTCTGTGTCCCTCTCACACAGCTGCTGTCTGTATTTCTTCTTCAGAACAAGGTACTTCTCCCCCTGAAGAAAATGCAGAAATATAAAATGTATCCATAATTTTATATATAATAGAATATATTTTATAATAGAATATATATAACAGAAGCCTATAGTGGCAAATAATAAACGGGCATAAAATAAACGGGCATTCATTGAATACCATACACATTTCCAATGAACTGTGGCTGCGGTTATATCTCAGAGCGCATATGCAATGGTTCCTTATCCTGAGGAAAATATTAAATAAATGTGTACAATCCCTGAGGGAGTTTGTGTTTACAGTACTGTTAGAACAATCAAACCGCTGGTCCTTGTATCTGAATAATTTAGTAAATGAAAGTGTTGGTGCTATTGCTGATGTTAATAAATGTTATAGCTCTGCTCCTGAAGTACATGCAGGAGCAGAGCTATAACAATTACAATTAGGTCATTTAGCAGACACTTTTAACCAATGCAATTTTACAATGAGTAGTACAATTTCAAGTATTACAGAGCAGGTAGGGGTTAGACTCAAGCTCAGGTAGGCCGGGCTGGTTGGGGATCAAACCCAGAAACTTTTGGCTGGGAGCCTACCACCCTAATCTATCCTGTCCAAAAAGTTTAAAGACAAATTTTTACTTACATTCTCAGATTTCACGACCGCAATTCTGTCAACGATGAGTTTGAATTCCTCTCTGTATTTAGCTGAGGAGGGAATAGGAAAATGCACGAGCATTAAAAATAAACAACTGAAAATACCTTCACATTCCTTGCAATAAGCTCTGACAATTGACATACTGGCACTAAATCTGACGCATTACATGTGTTCCACAAGAATACATTTAACAGATAAGAAAAATACGAATGGAATTTCAAGCATTGTGGTTCAACATGCCATCTATTTCCCACATGATTGATTAGGATAAATATTGTGTTAAGATATTTCCAGATGCAGACGCAGTAAGAATGTAGGGTAGGCTGTTCATGGGAGATGTTTCTTTATCTACAGGCACTAAATGGAAGAAAGTCCATTCCAATACACAAACACTAACTGGCTTAAGCTTCAGTGAAATGTGGTCTCAATGGCCAGTATTCAGAGTCAACATAGACTTGTGTGTCATGCAGAGAAATGTCATATCAACACCCATTCACAATTATCAAGCAGAAAAACAGCTAGGCTAAGCCAACACAATGGTCGTGGTTTGTTCCATGGCATGGTATTTCACGTATGCCAAGGTGTGTGAAAGGAATGCAGCGCTGGACAATTACATGGTTTCCTTTTTCCTGATACGGGAGGGAACGAACTTCTGTAGTGAGACAGTTACACAGTTCACATTCACAACAACAGGAAACTCAAAGGAAGTGGCCACTTGGATGTGTCACAACAAATGCATTCCTAACTTTCCACTGTGTGTTAACGCGGTAGACGTGTTATTAATAACAAATAATGTAGAAACACGTACGTACTGTATGCATAACCGATACCTCAATACAACCTCACCCAAAATCCCTTTGACACCATGTCCCAATTTAGAGCAGTCCTGATGAGAGCTCTGCATTAGAGGTCACAGGGCTATTCATGCATGTGTACTTGAGTATAATTAAAACAGTATTATCGCCATCAGGGCAGGACAAGCTGGAGGCACATGCTAGGGCAGACTTTAAGTATATGGGAGGCATTTTCCTAATTGGACAGCCTTGTCAGATGGTGCGATATCAAAGCAGCTTTCTAAACCTCTGTCAACAACTGCAGTGCTGACATGGCATCTGGAGGGTACAAGCTGACAACTGCAATACTGCAGTACAAGGTCACTTTGGGATAATCATTTGGGGAGGTTTGGCACTGCAGAGTGCGTTGCAAAATTACCCACACCGCTAAATCATTAACTCTTATTAGGGCCTACACATTAAAGGGGCACTCCGCTGTGTGACCTGAATGAAAGTAGAATTAGGCCTACAAAAAAGTGGTTTTGCTTTGAAACTCTGAAAGCACCTGAGTGCAGAGTGGCCAGCAATCCTCTCTAATCCCCACCCCCCAAGTGCTCACAAGCTCTCACTGTTCTCTACCCCTTCTCCTTAGCTATGTGCAGAGTTGTGTTTCAAACATAAACCGTGAACTGGGCGATAATTGGGGGTTCTGGGGATGCTGTAACACAATCAAATCAGTGTAGCCTACCTTTAAAATATTGAAGGCTAACTAAATGAAATTGAGGCTATACCGTTGTTTACGTTGTTTAGTTAATGTGTTTTACATTCAAAAGTGATCTTAGGGTTTCAGTAGGATAAGCACCAGTAGAGGGTTGTCAGACACAACAGAGCCTGAAGATGACAATAGTGATTCCCCAGTACAACTGTACTGGGGCAGGATAGTCTAGTGGTCTGGGACTGTTGGACTCCCAGCTGGAAGGTTGTGGGTTCAAGCCCCAGAGGTGGCTTACCTGTAAGCATCCTTGAGCAAGATGCCTAACCCCTATCTGCACCATGTAATTGTAAGTCGCTTTGGATAAAAGTGTCTGCTAAGTGACCTAATTGTACTCTTCATGGTGTTAATGCCGGCCTGCTGGGAATTGCATGACACAAAATATTTTTGCTAATATTTCATTATTTGCCTGTAAAGAAATACTGTACTGACTCTTGTACACTATGAATTACTTAGTGTTATCAATGAGGTTTCAGTACATGGACAGATATATCCAGACATCTAACAGTTTAGGTTGTCTTTGGTGATTATTGATGAAAATTATTTCATTTCAATGATTTCTAACGTTTAGATAAATCATTAGGCAGTCTAGTAACAGATGAATTACTACTTCTCACTTTTCCAGATGTGAAAGAGGTGTGGGCTGGGAAACAATCGGATGAGCATGTGATTCTGGCTAAAACTGGGCCCTATCTGTTCTGCTGGGACATTGCAATGATTGCTCCGACCCAGGAGCTTGAGAGTTAGGTAATTGTGTTACTATTCTATGCTCTCAGTTCAAATTCCATTTTTTAACTGACTTATTGTATAAATCCTAATGTCTTCAGCTTTGACATTCTCTTTATATATGGAATTTTCGGCGGGCAGGCAGAACTCGCTATAACACAACTGGCTCAAGGGAGGAATTGACAGAATTCCTGCTGAAACCAATTCGGGTTTGCAGCAATGGTTAGCAGACGCTTTAATGTAAACCAGATGTATGGGTTAGAACAAAGACACGGCATTTATTTGTAACAACAGAACAGCTGTATGATTATGAAGTTAAAAAGGCGGGGCTTTTTTTAAATCATACAGCTCAAAAGTGACCTTGTGCGACAACCACTCCCTAATGTTAATTCTACCCATCACGATCATTTCTATTATTAAAAGAAATTCGCCATTTTCGGGAAAATAATTTCAGATACGATGGTGAGCTATGATATTCAATGATCGCTACTTACCACGCAACTGCAAGTCACTGTGGCCAATGAAAGGCTTATATTTTTTTGATATATCTGCATTTTTTACTTTGCCCGAACTGCCTCCGGCTGAGTAGAAGTAATCCAACAGCGATTGCTCACTCACATCACCCATCTCAGATGGACGTTATAACGTCTTTGTAAGCGAAATGCTAATGCAGTTTTGAAACCAACTCTTTGGATATTTTACTCGGACATAACGTGGTCCTCTTTGCTAATTTGGAAGAAATCTATAGTAGGCTACATGAGTACAGGTCCAACTTTACTCCACCCAGCCAGACTACACTAGTGCTGCGTCTCCTGTTAACGTTAACCCTTTAGTCACTCACGCTAGGCAACTGGTAAGAACAACACGTTCCGTTTCAAAAGCTTGTGTTTCAAACTAAAAAGCTGTGGACGTAACGTTAACCGTTTTAAATTAAAAGAAGGATACAACGGTAGATACTAAACCAGTATTAAATGGCTTTATTTAAAAAAAAATGCAAATGAGATTTTTCATTTAGGGCTAATAAAATGATGATATAGGCCTATGAGCGTGTTGAGAAATTGAAAAATGAATGAAGTATAATATTTCGCAGTAACTTTAGCCTACAGTAGGCCTATGGCCCTTGGGGTCATTCAGATAAGGTATTAGGCTATACTTTGTCCGATTAATATTATAAATTTGAACCTTTCAATCTCCTACATCAGTCATACTTCTCATCTGAATGAATATATTTTCAATTTAATTATGAATTCTGCAGGTGATTTCCATTGGATGTTTTGCTACCCTAAAAAAAATACAATATTGAAATTGCAGTAGGCTAAGCTTCTTATGAACTGATACAATTATTGAGGTGAGGGTTTTATGTGCCATGTGAAAATGGGACCTTATGCTCTCTCAATTGAGAAAACGACAACTTTTCATGAGGATAAATATATTTGATCCTCTGACATATGCCATGTTTTGGTAATATGATTTTTCATTCCAGGAAACAGCTGTCAGTACATTTATCACCTTGCTATCATTAACACAACAGACATCTTATGGATGCTGCACCGTGCAATATCACTCTCACAGGAAATCAATTACACATTTGAAAAAAAAAGTGAGAATTAAATGTTTTAAATTGGCAGTTAAAGATACATTCGTCCATTTTCGACATTGTGAAATTTTCCTTAAACCAACCAAAGCATGTTTTGGTTTTAAAGAGTTTAAAAGATGCCCCTCCCTCGACCTGTGTGATGAGTGACTAGCAAACCAATCTACTTCTCCCCCTACAGAGCTCCTAAGATTTCACCTCTAAAAACATAAACAGCGTGCAGGGGACACTATTACGCAACAGAGGAGGGCATCTTTTGTAAGACTAGTCACATCGGTGGGTTAAACACTAACACCTCTCACACAGTGTAATGGTTAATCACCAACCCATACAGTACATTTGTTAAAAACTAAATAATGTTTTGCAACAGCAAGAGAACCCTATACCTTTAACCATATGACATAGTACACATATACCTTTGTAGCCACACACTGGGTGTCTATAGAGGTCCATGTAAACAAACAAAGGCCAGATGTTCCTGCGGCCCTCTGCACTGTGTGAAGGTCCAACCAACTGACCCAATGGAGGTGCACATTGCTGATAAAGGGCAGCTGTTCACTGGGTTATCCATTCCATATGGCCGCCACTCACCCATGAGCCTTTTCACAGCACAGCCCTTGTAAACACGCTTTAGTTCCCTGTTGTCTTTTTTTCTACCCCTGTAAAACATGTCCCAAATCCAATCACCTATAGCCCTTCTAATGGGGATGAGTTTGATTAATGGGAATGTGGTGGTATAGTGCCATATAAGCCCCTACTGAGATTACAGGCAGGCAACCAGCCGCCAGCCAGCCGAGGGCACCAGGAAATGGGCAAAGCTTAAGAGAAGGATTGTTTAGGCAGACAATGGTGTCTACCTGGTTTTTAATCCCCGCACAAAAAGAGTACAGAGGATTGTGAGCATTTAATAAAGGAAAGTGCTCCTATAATCGGGATTTGACAAAGTGCCCCTTTTGTGTTAATCTGACATTTTTTACAGCATGGTTTTTGACATCTGTCGTAGCAAGTGATTTTAACCCTCCAAGTGACCCAGCTGCACAAAATCAACTGTGAGAAGAATTAACAAATGCATACACTAAATAAATAATGTGAGAAGGCATCTTATAGGGCCTAAATATAATATTCAAAGCACAATCCTTTTGTGAAGGGATGTCAAACTTCACGGGGGACACATTCATACCACACACATAGACACACACAAATGACAACAGATAAGGTTACATTTGGTCCTATTAAGAATAAAAGGAACTTTCTTTTGTAATGCTGCTGTGCTATGTTGTTAAAACAAAAAGTTGCACAATTATATTCAATAGTTTGAACAAACCTCTTCCATAAAATAGTTATTAATACTAAGGGGTCACCCAACATGAGGCTGGTTCACGGTCTGTTAGGCCGACTGCATTATTACTTATGGCTAATCTAACAAGGACGTGTAATTACTTCAAGGCTAAAATAGAAAGCTGCATTTTAATAATTAAAGTCCCGCGTATCAGCAGTAAAGCATAATAAAATTGTTTTAAAATCGGGGATTACAACAGTAAATCCCACAGGGGCCAGATGTGGAATTGGGAGGGGCCACTGCATTCTGGGCCAGATTAAAGGGAAAATCCCAGAGGACTGCGCTGTCTTTTTTCCTGCGGATTAGAGGCTTGTGTGGACTCAACATGCTGTAATCCGCCGATTAGCTGATATAATCACCTGTAAATACACCTTGGTCATGGCAGTGCCTTCGGTCATCAGCCCAGCTCTGGCCCGATGGACTGATGGGTCAAACGTGTGACGGACACCTCCATGTTCAGGTATTGGTCATTATCTAACATGAGGAACACATTGGGGGAATTAATGGAAAGAAGAGACCCTAAATCCCTGTAACAAGGAAAAAAATGAATGACACAGTACAACGATATTAAGAGAGGCCCACATCTGGTATCAAAATCAGAACGTTTCACTGGAAAGATGACTCATAGACATATGAGACAGATAGACTACCCTGCTCTGAAATAAACCTTCATGTGGTAATATGTCATAAGACATACGGTAAACTGTTCTTTTTGCCCTCTAGACCATCCTGCCATCATAGACATTTTAAAAAAATTTAAATGATAGAGAGGACACTGGTTGTATGTGAGTATAGCTGGTGAATGAGAATTAGACTTAACGTTTTAAATAGTAACATTAAGTATCCTATAATTATATTTATACAGTCTGCTCAATATGTTTGCACCAGTGTAAATGTATCTAACAACCACAATTGCACTAATTGCTTTTGTAATACCTTTAAATAAGGTTTTGGTTTAAATAAATGAATACATTTTGAAAATGAATACAAAATTAAATTACTCAAATTAATTAATTAATTAATTTAAGTGAGTTGTTGACAACAATGGTGCTTTGGTACAAATGAAAAAGCATTAAAATCACAAAGGCTGTTTGCAAATGGCTCCAAATGAAGAAGATATATTCTTCACAGATATATTCTTTTTAACTCTTGTATGCCATCTGCTGGCATTCAGTTGTAAAACACGAGACAGATAGTCTGACCAGTTAAGGTTTTTTAATGTGAGGGCATTCGCATTCAGTAGTCTCCTCAAATCACTCCATTACAATGGATTAAAACATTAAAAGGAGGATTACAACATATTTTAGGTTTTTATTTTGTAAGACACTTTAGAAACATTCCTGAAAAAGGGGAACAAATGATTTTGGTTCATAGCACATTAATGCCTGACAAATGAAACAAATTATTAAGACTACACAGAAGGACAGAAATGTACAAATCATAAAAGCAAACAATATACAATTTCATTATATATAGCGCAGTCATAATAAATATTACAAATAAACACAACTAAAAGTAAACAATGTTAACCTATTTGGTTTGGGCAACATTTGGAAAAACAGTTAAAGGGCTTAACTCCTAAATCACTGATGTGAGAAAGCTGAACAGCATTGTAACGCATTAATTAAATGGGGTGGCCAATGCCACCTTATATGTGGAGAAAACCATTCCACTTAAATAGCTCCAACAATTCAACAATTGACTTGTTACATTGATCATCCAACCCAAACTGTGATTCAGTCTAAATATTGTTAACATTGTAAAGAAACACATGAAAAGAAATGTCTCAAAAGGTGCTCCAAAACATTAGTTTATTTAAGTGTGGACTTCTTTTCTCCGACCATGTTTTTTCTTGCATGTGTGTGACGGTACAGATGCATTTAGGACTATGGGGAGAGAGCACATTTAAGCCATAATATTCTGTAGTGCAGAAGTCCACAAAACAGCTCTAGTCACCCCTATTCAGTCAGTATAAGAGTTACTTAATCCTCTACTCAAAAGCAAACAAACTCATCTTCCCATTAGTTCCGCCATACCAAATGGCATTAGTTCAACAAAAAATAAGTCATTCCAACTATATACTGTAGGGATGTCTATATCAACTACAGCCATTTTTGTGAGGTG
>JAODLI010000668.1:0-11849 GCA_027575585.1 Percopsis omiscomaycus | reverse complement strand
GTAGGGGTTAGGCATCTTGCTCAAGGATGCTTACAGGTAGGCCAACTCTGGGGCTTGAACCCACGACCTTCCGGCTGAGAGTCCAACACCTTACTTGCTGCTCTGGATCACAACAACAATGCGAACAGGGAACAGGTGGGTGAACTACTGTACCATAATTCCTCTTCTTGTATGCACTATGTGTCAGGCTAGGCTCGGGGACTCAAACTCAGACACGTCTTACGTAGAACAACTAGGCTTTAATCACAGTTTAGGACAGGCAAAGAGGGGTTACCAGGGACAGGCGGGGGGGGGGGGTCAGAACCAGTAGGCAGAAGCTCAGGCGACAGTACAGTACTCTCCGTACTACCGTCAACTGAACAATTCTCTCTCCTATCCCCTGACCAGGCTACTTCCACTCTCATATCCTCTCTAACATCTTCTCTTGACACCCTCTGTCCACTTACTACCACAACTGTCCTCTCCACAGAATATATCAAAACACTAATTGTGTCTCTACCTGCCCCTATCCCTACATCTCTTCTCCAAGCCATCTCAAATGACATCCTACCGTTCCTCACTTCCCTGATCAATTCCTCCCCGGCCACAGGCTCAGTCTCAACTGCCTTTAAAACAGCTAGAGTCAGACTGCTAGTCAAGAAACTAACCCTGGACCCATCTGCACCTCAGAACTACAGACCGGTATCTCTACTTTCTTTCCTATCCAAAACACTCGAACGCGCACTCTCTGACCAACTGTTCTCCTACCTCTCACAACACAACCTCCTGGACCCCCACCAATCTGAGTTCAAGGCTGCTTACTCCACTGAAACCGCTCTACTCAAGGTGACAGAAGCCCTGCACACTGATAAAGCTTCCTCCTCAGTCCTCATTCTCCTAGACTTGTCTGATGTAGTCCCAAGAGTCAGACATGCATCGACATATCTGGACAATTTCTTCATCAATTCAATGAACAATCGGTTCATTGAATTGATGAAGAAATTGTCCAGATATGTTGGTTTATTTATTTAAATTGAGACTTTTTCTTCTATGTAAAGCACTTTTAACTCTATATCACTCCTTATTTAGCCTCATATAAGTTATCGTAATGTTTTCTGCTGAGAAACTACACATTTAACTAAAGAAAGGTATACGTGCCATATCATGGTCCCACTGATCCTCTCTTCCACAATTATAATCTCCTGAAGCTTACTGAATGTAATATCTATCATCATGCTTGTATAATGTATAATGTTGTATGTTCAATGATAGACCCTCACTTACATACATACAAGACTAAAAAAAAATCATTTTATTATGAGTAAGAAACATAAACTTAAATGTACAAGCTTTCGTGTGGTTTGTAGGTCCACAGATGTGGAATGAGCTTGAAAACACTGAAAATGTCAATATCTGTCTGCTTTAAAAAAGATCTTAGGGCAGCAGTTGCTCCTTAAATTAGTTTAAGCCTGGATACCCTGCGTGGCTGGGGATTTCTAGGCTGGTTACTCTACTTCGAGTCCCTTCTGAATGGTACTGTTGTTTCTCACTTGCCATATGTCTATTTGTACTGTATATTGTAATTTAAACCAATTCTTCGAATGATGAAATAAACATCTTGGGACCACTATGCCCCTATTTACAAGCTTTGAATAGCTTATCAGGGTATCCCATTTCACGTATCAACATTATATCTTATATGTTTGTACTGTATTTTTATTGATTATGTGAATAAACGATAGAGGGGAGAAAGCGAAGAAATTAACGTTTGCGTTCAATGTTTGTGTGGACCAAATAAAGGATTCCTTTTTCATTCAACCGGAGATCTGTTTCTCACTACGTGCGCCGGGAGGCAGTGTTGCCAACTATTTTCCAATGAAAGTCGCTAGCACTACCTCCAAAAGTCGCTGAAAGTTGCCAGATGATGTCATGCGCTCATTTTCATATTGATGACGTAATCTTGCATTCATCTGTATTAGGCTTAGTGGCTGCTTCGGGTGCAGTGAGGAAGAGATCACCTAGCTCACTGCAACTGTGGCGAACAGCGTCCAGTTGCGCGAGGACTGGGTGGGGCAGCAGCTCCAGCAGGGGACCCCAAACTTCCCTTTCCTGAGCCACATTATCCAGCTCCGACTGGGGGATCCCAAGGCGTTCCCAGGCCAGGTTGGAGATATAGTCCCTCCACCAAGTCCTGGGTCTTCCCCGAGGCCTCCTCCCAGCTGGACGTGCCTGGAACACCTCCCTAGCTCCCACCACCTCAACTGGCTCCTTTCGACGCAAAGGAGCAGCGGCTCTACTCCGAGTTCCTCTCGGATAACTGAGCTTCTCACACTCTCTCTAAGGGAGACGCCAGCCACCCTCCTGAGGAAACCCATTTTCAGCCGCTTGTACCCTGTTCTTTAGAACTTACTATGAATATAAGCTACATATACTGTAAGCTACACAGCAGTAGGCCTAGTTGAACACTTCGCTATTATTTTATTGTCTGCATAAGATTACTTAAGTTCAGTTTTGTTCTTTTGTTGTTGTCGGTTAAACATATCCTACAGCATACTAAAATATTAACTATCAAATGTGTTGAAAGAGAAATTAGTAGGATACAATTACATTTGTATTTACTGCCGGTAGCAGTGCTCGGATGTGCTAAACACCACCTTGCGAAACGGCACCCAACACCCCAAAATGTCACGCGATGTGCCGATGGCATCAAATGGTATATATATTCCCTGTCTTTAAAAAAAAATATTTATATATATATATTGCTTAATTTAAAAAAGAAAAACTAAATTTTTTTTTTACGTTTCTCAGTTCAATACGTAGAGATAAAAGATTGACTATCCTAAATTCGTCCTGAAGACAGCTTTCACTTCAGCGTGTTGCTTTCATGTAGAGGCCCTTTGACTGCAGCCGGAAGCCCAGTGAATAAAAAGTGGACACACAAACATGAGCACACACACAAAATACAAACATCAATAAGTAATTAAGCAGCAAGTGGGTTTGCGTTTGCATGAGGCCATTATTCAACCAGATAATGTATCTGGTTACAGATCTATCTATCTATCTCCAGCTAATTCTTTTGTGTTTTTTGAGATTTTTATACAGGAAGTTATGTAACCATTATATGATTTTCAAAAATAGAGAAACTTGTAACTGAAGTAGTTTAACATTTAAGACCATTTCCATTCCCTATTCGCAGAATTCCTAGTTTTCTCAGAGAGCCTTGAACACATTTGCATGAATGTATTTGTGTCTAAACACTAATAAAACATTTTAGGTAGTCAGAGGAACTTTTCATCAGAAATCATGCTTTCTTCCTCAGTCCTGTATGTGAACCTTGGTGAGTTTTGGAAATTCCAGGGATCAGTCTATGCTCTTCTAGAATGTCTGGAAGCTCACGTTACAACTGTCTCTATTAGAGAGAGAGAGAGAGAGAGAGATAGATATACAGATAGATAGATATACAGATAGATAGATAGATATACAGATAGATAGATAGATAGATAGATGTCACCCCTCCTTCTCCTGTGAGGGGGGCTGGTCCACTTCAAACTATTAGCTATTACTAGTAGTTGTTTATGTAGTTGTGTCAAACCATCTCACTGTCCTAGAAAAAGTGGTGGCCCAATAATGGGACCTGCCATATTCTTAATTGTTTCTTGAAAGAAACCACTCCCTTCAAATATTAGACGGGACTGGCAGTTTTTCCATCATGCTGTTTGGTCTCAATGAAAAAAATAAGTGTTACCTCCCAAGTGCTGGTTTAGTATAGCAAGCCCTTTTAACATTTAATCAGTAGGGCTGATTAGTAGGGATTTAGTTTTCACTTGTGGAAATGACATTTCGACATTTCAAAATGTAACTTTGACTAGTTACAATGTTAATTTAAGATATCTGTAAAATAATTTTGACATGTTACAAATATATTTTCACATGTAGAAATGTTGCGAGAGGAAAGATACAAAAATGTAAATATAAGTGCCGATTGAAGGCACGGCACGTAACAATAAGTAGGAGGCTTATAGGTCATCTTTTTACATTAGAAACCTACATTGTCAAAAGGAATTTGAAATAAGATGTGTAGTTTAAAATATGAGACTCACTTGAATTTGTGTTGCTTACATTGTCTTGACCTTGACATTGCCAAAAAGACAAAGGGAGACTAGCCATGAGAGTGTCTCAACGAGCACAACTCTGAAATTTACATTTACAGCATTTAGCAAATGATTTTTTCCCAAAAGCGACTTCCAATTAGTACATTTGTCAACAGTTGAATTGGTTGATTTTGAAGAGGTGGGCCTTAAGTCTCTTGCGCAAGATCGGTAGTGACTCTGCTGTTCAGACTGCTGCAGGAAGCTCATTCCTGCAATGGTTGTCCCATGACTCTCTTGAAGGAGAATTTGTACAATGGTACCACTGACTACTGTACTAATTCAGGATAGCTACTTAATAAATATGCATATATAAGCAATAAAGACTTTGGTTGGCAGACATTTCATTGTAGTGTCCAAGTCTAATGTGTGTTGTACAACCCTTATGTTCCTCGTCTGGGGAGCATATTTTGTACCAATGACCTTCCTGTGTCTCTTGTATATGGAGACAGCTGGTTGGCTTTGAAAAAAATACCACTGTTAGCAGCAGATGGTGACCAGCCTGGCCCAGCCCAACTGCTTTTAAAGTATTGATACTATGACCCTTTGTGAAACCTCTGTGGGTCACGGTGACTAATGAGGCTATTAAACAAATGTTTTAATTAAGCCATTAAAATGAGAGAGAGTGTGTTATGGTGTAGTCTATTACAGTTTTACTGAGATTGGTTAAAATAGGCTACACATTAGGGATGTGGTATAAATAATGTGATGGAAAAATAAATGTGATGCTTTGAAGGCACACAAATTGCATTGCCAATGAATATTAGGTTAGAAAATGCCCGATTTAACAAGACTTCCGGTATAAACCATGCCCATTTCCTGTATCCTAATTTTGTTGATGAACAAAAGAGACTTAAAAATAGACAGTGAAGATGCCTGTCTAATGTGCAGTGGTAAATCGTTCCACAATTTAGGAGCTGCTACAGAAAAGGCACGGCCCCCTTTTAGCTTGCGCTTTGTTTTCGGCACACATAGGAGCAGTTGATCGGCTGACCTGAGAGAACAGGTGGGTCTATAGGGGTGTAGCAGCTCAGAGATGTAAGGAGGGGCAAGGCCATTTTGGCCTTTAAAAGCAAATAAAAGGATCTTAAAATGAATCCTGTGATATATAGGGAGCCAATGCAGTGACGATAAAATGGGGGAAATATGCTCGTATTTACGTGCACAACTTGCTGTATTCTGAGTGAGAACGTTTACTCTGAGCTGACTAACTCTGAGCTGGCAAACTCTATGCATCTGCATAAAAATACCACAGCTGCTGGAGCACCCATCACACATAAGGCTAAAATCGTTAAACTCTTTTGACATTTTTGCAAGTCTAACCCTTCTATGCTCTGTGATAATTACAGGACACAATATACAAGCTAAGGACGTTTTAGCTAAGGAATTGATCTCGCTGTAAAAGGACAGCAGTATCAAAAAGGGGGAGTGTGACAAAGGTCACATTGCAGCATTCACTTGTAGCAACTTGTACAGAATAAATTGAACTTGCAGGATTTGCAGAAAGCTTATCCTACTACTTTTAAATAAGATTTATTTTCAAGCAAGCTTGTTAGCTTGTGGCTGAGAGGAGAATGGTGATGGCCGGCGCCACTGGTGCAAGCTTGTTGGCTTGTGCATGAAACATGATGAGAGGCCTATCAGGCCATTGACTTACTTACAGATACACTTGTAGGAACCCATGTCCGAAGGATTTGAGTACTTGTTTGTATTGATCAAATTTAGCTGTTGAGTGGAAGGCTTTCCATGCCACAAGGCTACAACTGATACTGTTGCAAAGGCATTATATGCACATATGTTGGCGCACTGGGGATTCCCTCTCCAGATTGATAGTTAGAAATTGTTACGTGAAAAACAATTGCTTGCATGAATCAGATCAGACAAGATAGATTCCATGGAAAATTGCCACAGGACGTTGGTATTTCCATTGATTAGGACAGAAAGGTGTTTCAGTTAATGTTGGAACCTGGACGGAATGGGCTGTATGTAGTAATTATTATTATTATTATTATTAAAACATTTAGGACATGGAAAACATCGCTAAGTCCACCTGTCACAGGTAAAACTTTTGCCTAGGACTGACATTTTCTTTGAGGCTCTGTCTGCTACAGGTTCCTGGGACCTGGGGGACCACCTAGAGAGATGGTCGGCCCGTCTCCTTGGTCTGAACAGCCCTGCTAACAAAGACTTGACACCTTGACACAGAGGACAACAGCCACCACACCACGCCACGCCAGACACGGGAACAAAGGACACCTTCACACCTAACGGAGACACAGGACCACTGCTGAGACATCAAGGAGTAATTGTCTCCAGCTTTTGCCTTGGATCATCATAAGTGATAAAGCTTATCACTGTCATAACAAATAGCATAGTTGGACTTGTTTTAACGGGCAGAATAATCCCTAAACAAGCATCCACGTAATCGGATAGTCTAACTCTAATAATAATAACAGCTAATAATTTATAATGCAAATAACTGCTCCAGGGAATGGAAATGTTTGTGAAAATGAATGTAATTATTGTTAAATACAGCCGGGGGAATAAATATGACTCATTTTTCTATAGGTGGTCAAATGTACCATGGGTATTGTGTAAACCAATAGATAAGCCTAGTGGGAGGGGCTGAGTAATGAGTTGTGGAAGAACTCTTGTAATTATGTTGCTTAAATGGGGGTTTCTTCCCGAAGTTATTTTTTTTGTTTTGTTTCTTTAGGAAAGAGTTTTTGTTTTGACTGTTTGCTCCTTTGGAGGCTGACTTAATAAACACCACTACGGTCCTGTCGACTACGCCTGCGTGTTCCCAATTTTTTTGAGGTGTTTGAAAGAGAACCCCGCCACAAACACTTATTAAGATCCCTCCTTTTTTGTGTTTGACATGGTTTTTACTGTATCTACAAAATACATTGACACAAAGTAAATTATTGTTTATTATCAAGACCATGAATCTTTTCTTTTTTTTTACTTTGGTCCAACTTACATTTGTATTTTGGAAAGATTTACTTTTTACTATATCATCCAAGTATAACTTTAACTTTTGGACTAAATTAATTAAAATGCTGTTATTTTGTTACAAGCAATTTTATTAACTTTACTCAAGTCAAATTTCTGATTATATTTTTAAATTCTACCATAATCAATATTTTCTTTAGTCACAATAAAAACTTTACTTAATATACGTCATGAAAACAAATTTTTTGCATTGTTGCAACTTAACTTTTACAATGAAAAAAAGTTAAATTTACTTTAATATAAAAGAAGAATTTTCACTAAGATAAAACCAAAACCACTGTCAGTAAATGCTTAATATAGTTGAAATACTAGAAATAAAGACAGGAATATTCTTTTCAAAAGACCATTATCTTCATTGTGATGTTTTCTTTTATGTTTCACCTTCTTTGTTCTCAAAAAATTAATAAATATATATTTATTAAAAAACAACAAAAAATAAAGCCCAAATTAATTTCACGGCCAGTTAGGCTCGCCGATACACGTTTTACACTCAAAAAACAAGTACAAAATAAAGTAAATCATGGTACTTAAAAAAACTTTATGTACCATTTCTGTAACTTTAAATGCATAAATGTAAATGTTACTTTTTTTTGTACACTGCTCCATTAAACACTTGAGATGTAATGTAAATACCACTAAGCAGTATAAAAATAGACCTTAACAATTTAAACTTTGCCATCCTTTGACAAAATTACCAGAATGTATGAAGGTCACATTATTTTAAACTATCACAAATGCAAAAATCAAACTTTCTGTAAGCTTACCATCATTAATGTGGTATGTAAAACTGTTTTGTAAGACTCTTCTGAAAGACTTAAGATATGAAAAATAGAAGTGTGAGAACCTAGTTTTAACAGTCATAAAACTTGGCTACCCTTTAACAAAATGAACAGGATGTACGCATGTATATTAACCCCGTTACAAATGCAAAATCAAGACAACAAAAAACACTACAGTTCAATTGCTTGGGGTGCAATCCATGAACAATGGTTGGTCTTAAGTGCATAAGTCAGTTTAAGGAAAAATATTACCATTTCTGTTGCTGGAATGTGTTTAAATACAAGCTATAACACAGAATAAAAACACATCCTATATCCAAATGTCTCTTTCATGATTCCATATTTAGAGCTGTGACACTCAGACTGCACAGTCTGCGTGTCATTTTCTTGGGTTCTATCTCCATGAATATTTTCTGCAGAGCATCAAATGTGTATTTGAGCTCACTTGGATAGCTCAAATTTAGAGCATAGATGAGGCCAAACAGCATGGCACATGCATGTGGGACTGATGGCAACTCATTAAGGACCTGAACACCTTCAATGGACAACCCCAATGTAATGTGGTGGCTGGAAAGGATCCTCATCTTCCTTGATGACAAACACTGCCATTGTACGTCTCTCAAACTCCGTCTCAGCTTCATCCTTTTGAACAACCTGATAATAGAAAAAGACATTTATTACAAAGTTATTTTGATGAAATCAGTGTCTGATGTGTCTATATGATTTCCACAAGTGCTCCACCTTGCAACATTTTCACTTCAGCACCCGAATATTTTCATTTATCCAGGGCATCAAGAGGCAACTAGATATTTTGGCTTTGAAGGAAACTATATTATTTAAGATGGAGGAACATCTATTATTGAAATTAGTGGGCAGCTCATTTGGGAATGTTGAAGGCAGTTTCGAATTTAGCAGCAGAGTTATAATTTTCAGAATTTGGCATTGGCTCGCCTGTGTTCGAGGGGCGGGTCTTTGCAAAATTGCCACTCCAGGATGCATAACGTAATATTTTCACTTTGTAAAATTAAAATCCAAATTGTTAAGAAAATTTATATTTATTTCAATGTCTATCTACAGTGGTTTTCAAACTTTTTGATCAACGACTCCCAAAAAGAAATTAATCTCTTGTGTATGCAGGGAGTTATAACTATAAAACACTTTATTGTAACAGCATAAATATATTGTATATTACGAACACTGTTGAAAATCACACAACCCCCTAAAATCATCCCTCGACACTTTAATGTAATGCACTGTATGTTAATATCTACCCATCTGCATTGAAACATTAATATATTTCCATATTAAAATTTATTTTTCTTTGTTAAGTTTTATTCTTCAGTCCATTTACCAGACTTTTACTGGTTGTCATGAATAGATTCTATCTAATGACTTCCAATGTAAACAAGAAGTGTTGCTGCAGCTGTCTGGTTAGCGACCTACCAGACCTCTCCATATGGGAATCCAATCCAAACCAACTGTTTACATTCTGAGTGCCAGTTATTGTGACAGACATCCAGTCATTATCTTTAACAAAACGATGGTCCATCTGGCACAGTATGTGTGGCGTAGATATGGGCAGATGACATCTAAACAAAGCTAGAGAGAGTTTTGCAGTGATAAATGCTGGGATTTGGCAGTGTTACAAGGCAGGGCTACAAGACGCAGGGCGTTGTTTATCCCAGACAGGAAAAATAAATGAGGCTCAGAGTTCAGCCGTTTGCGACGCATCTTGATAACTGTGTCTTGTGAAGCAAGGGAAATGTTGGCGGTATTATGGAGGAGAGAGAGGAAGAGAGGAGATGATAAGAGGCTACAAAGTGTAGGAGACCAGACCAGAGATATTTGTGACATTAAGGTTTTCAGCAAGAATCCTTAATGTTTTTGCCGTAAACTGTGAGGAAGGATTAGAAAGGAAGAAGGATTAGTGGAGCTGCTATCTAGTGTCCACCATTAGAAGACTATGGTTGTACTGTACAGCTTCCATAAGAACCAGAAAAAGACTGTTGTACTGGGAAGCTCCCAGGAGAAGACTGGTTGTACTTGTTAGCTCTCCGCAGAACCAGTAGAATTCTGGTTGTACTACTCCAAAAAATACAGAGCAAAATCAAAACTAAAAGCCAGATGTTTCATGTTTATCCTACTGTGAGCATTAAGTGAGTATCCCGTAGGATATGTTTGTGTGTTTATCTGTCTATGTGTGTACAGTAGTCGTCTGCATCTCGACTTCTCAGAGTAATGCAACCGCAGGGCATGTTATGCAAAAAGCTGAATCACCAAGAGAGACTCATTGCTCAGTACACACTTATAGAAATTATTTCTGGAAGGAAAAGAGGAGAGGATACAAGGAAAGAACAGAGGGGAGGAGAGGAGACAGGGTGGGGAGATGAGAAAGGGAGGTCTAAGGAGAAGACAGCAGAGCGGAAAGAAGGGTAGGCGGTTACCATGGCGGCTACATCAACTGTTAATTATCACCCAATTACTCAATAATATGACATCCCCCCCTCTCTGTTCATTGTTCTCTCTATTTACCCCTCCACAACCCCCTCATATATCTCCTCATCCCCCCTTCTGTTAGATAAACAAGTGGATTCCTCTGCAGTGTATGTGTATGTGCACCTGAGCCCCTGGGCTCTAGTTTCCAGACAGCGCAAAGGCCGGCGGTAGCACTAGCGCAGAAGTATTGACCATTTCATGGGCGCAAGTAGGTTTCTCTCTCACCTAGGTGCGTGTGCAAAATTTACCATGACATTGTTTGTGCCGTAATGGGCGTGGGGGCGCAGTAGAGGGTGTGGCAGTCAAAAATCAGGTGGCGCGGCGCCAGTAGTGGTGTCAAATAAAACCAAATATTGCTCTAATGTCTCTTTTTACAAGGCAGTGTCCGTTTAACAACATGGACTGGCCATGTAAATTACTTTTTCAGTGAAATAAATAATATTATGCCAATAGCAAACTGCAAGAATTTCCACACAGCAGACATGTTTCACTTAAGGGTAGGCTACCGTGATAACTACAGTCATAGCCTACAGAGCTAGTTGAGAAGACGGCTCATATGCATGCCGCATCCATGTGAATATGGTCAGCTACAGTATATTTAGACTGGTCAATGCCCCATTCATTTGAATACAAGAAATAAATCCCTTGAACTAAATGTGGCATTATAAAATAAAAGTTTCTTGAAATAGATAAATGTGGAATTATGAAATAAACGTATAAGTTTTAGGCCGGTGTGAAAAAATGCGGTTAAGTAGGAATGCTTTCAAAAATGTACAATTATTTATTTTTTATCAATTAACAAAAAGCAAAGTGAGTGAACAGAAGAAAAAGCTAAATCAAATCAATATTTTGTGTGCCCACCCTTTTCCTTCAAACTTCAAAATAAATTATTCTAGCTACACTTGAGGGATTTTGTGGGCATATCATCAGGTGTATAAACAAGTATACCAAACAGGTGCTAATGATCACAAATGCAATATGTATGTTGAAACACAATCATTACCTAATGGAAACTACTGTGTGGGAGGAATACAACTGGGCGAGGAACAGCCAAACTTGGCTAACAAGGTGAGGTCACAGAAGACCGTTTAATGTCATGTCACGTATCATGGCAAGACTGAGCACAGCAACAAGACACATGGTAGTTATACCTTTGCAAGGTCTCTCCCAGGCAGAAATGTCAAGGCAGATGGTTTTCTAGATGTTCTGTCCAAGCTCTTTTGAAGAAACACAAAGAAACGGGCGACATTGGCGACCGTAGACGCAGTGGTCATCCCAAGACAACATAGTTCTTGGGATGTGTGCCATCAGTGCCATCAGCTCAGAACCGGCAGAAAACAGTGGGACTCTGGTACACCCTGTCACGACCCTGCCTGTTTCCCTGGTCTTGTCTCTTGTTTTCCCCTAAGTCTGTTTCCATGTTCCCCTAGTGTGT
>JAODLI010000667.1:0-11849 GCA_027575585.1 Percopsis omiscomaycus | reverse complement strand
AGTCTTAGGGGTTCGGCGGAGGATAAGACACACCCGACTCATATGATTCGTGATGACACGCCCCCCCTTCGGTGGGTACGGTGAATGCGCATATGAAACTGGTGGGGTTCGGTACATCCAACAAGGTGAAGAACCACTGACCTAGACTATCCTTGGGAATATGAGTTCCCAAGATTAAAGTTCAACCATATCTTTGACAACCATCGTATCGGTCTTTTATCTGCGTGTTTAACGACTGTCATGATCAAATATACGGACGTGCACACCACGCCCGCTCGTCTACAGTGAGAGCCAAATCGTGCATGTAGTAAAACAGCAGTGCCGTTCACCAGTGTTCACAATGCAATGTCTGGAACACGCACTGATTTTCTCGTGCAGTGGACACTTGGCTGTGGGAGGACAATGCTGGATATGGGAAACTTTTTTTGCGTACCGTGGAAGGGAAACCTGGTTGGCGAGGTTTCAGAGTGAAAAAAAAGCAAGGGAAACAGGAAGGGAGCTTGTTAGCATCTTCAAAACCTGTTGACAGCTATCTATGGGTAACATCTGGATAGTGCTTTCAACAACGATGTGAGAAAAGAATTAAATGGATGTAGAAACCAGCTACATTTCACTACATTACATCTCTTACAGAAAAATCGGCCAGCTGAAATGAAGACTTTGCTATAGAGCATGTCCCGTCCATTGGTGCCATCCAACAGCTGGCCTTAATCTTTCCTAATATGCTCTAATGTTGACTTGCTGAGACTGAGTACGTTTTACTGTGCTCTTGGACTCAGTCGGACCTTCTCAATTAGAAAGCATGACGCACTAGAGAGGACCGTGGGGCTCGGGAGTGGGAGTTAACCCAATTATACAACAGTCTGTGTTGCATAATAGCAATATCTTCAGTTAGCACTTACCAAGCGGGGCTGCGACACACATCAGTTTGAATTTATGCAGAAATAAAATCATAGACGACGGTTAGAATGTCCCATGATGGATGGTCCTGTTGTCCCGAAATATTGTGGATGATCACTGAAGCACAAACCAAACATAAAACGTCCCGTTATATGCCTTGTTGCTATAAGCTGACATCAGTATAAATGGTAAATGGGCTGCATTTATGTAGCCGCTTTCAACACACATGGGTCAGCCACGCAGGGAGCAGTTAGGTGTCTTGCTCAGAGACACCTTCGACACTTAGCCAGGAGGAAGTGGGGATTGAACCAGCGCAGGTGACCTGACATGCATAAGTCCGTTAGGCCTAAATTAGAGATGCGTAATTGGCCTTATGGGATGGCTAACATTAAATGATTAGTGGCCAGCACAAATCATCACGATTTGTTATCCAGGGTCCTAGTATCTATGTTTGGGTTACTTTGTGGCAATGGAGTGTGTGTGTGTGCATGTTTTGTGTATAACACTGTGTTCAAAATGACCCCTGTGCCAATTCCATACGCTTGTATAGACTTAGGAAAAAGAAAATAAGTGCCATCTGGACCAACAAGGGAGCAGGGAAATTCAAAGAACAGATTGGGTTTTATCAAGTTATGTTAACATGCTAAGCTCCACTAGCAAGGTTTAATCAAATTCAAGGTATTCAGAGCAGGAATACAACGTCCTTTGTCTTTCCATTTCACGTTCTATTGTTTTATGAACGGTACACACCCTGACAAATGCTTTGTTGACACAGGCAGCTTATAGTGGCAGTGTCGGCTTAGCTGGTCAGGAGAAGCATGGATGAGAACTATGGCTGGTAATAGCTACATCAGTCACACAGGACCAGTATCGATTTGACTCTGTCCTCATTTGGCTTCCATTAAGAGTCGTGGACGCCTGCATTCTTGGGTGTTTGGGACCACCCTTATACATCTGTGCCAAGGTACTATATAAAATTCCACAAATTGGATGGAAATACATCTAGTCTATAGTGGACAGATTGACTTAGTATTAGAGAAAGTTTTATATTAATAAAATGTGCAACTGCCACTAATAACTGGCTATGGTGATTTCAACTTGAACTGCATGCCTCTTGGCTGCAAATTAAACTGACCGGGCTGTTTGCATGCACTCTTCATATTTTGAATACATTTATTTGTAGAATGTCAATCCCATTGACAAAATCCAGTCTTTTAATTTGCTCAAACCACCTCAATCCAGGAAGTACTGTATGGGCTTTACATTAACACATTACTATTTCAGTCAGACTTAGAAAGTATTTACCTTTAAAGATATGTAGGTTACAGGATTATAGAGCTATTAAATAAGTACTAATACTAATACTTTTATAATAGCAGAAATATTCATATTTATTTTAAACCAAACATTCACATGTATGGTTAACTAGAAATAGATAACTGAAACCCCACAGGTTCTATCTGAATTCTAGATTCAGACATAGAATTCAACGTCCACCCTGTGTCAGCAAGGCTCTGTTGACTTGCAATCAAAGTGTCAGATTCTGATGTTGTGTTGTTAGTCATATAGACTTGTTATTGGACTAGATCAGTGGTGGACAATTTTATTTGCCCTAGGACATACTGAACAACTTCCTTCATGCACATACAAACACACACTGCCTACAGTCAGACTTGGATATTGTAGGAAAACGGCATGACATCAAAATATCTCTGATATAGTGAATCATGCATGTGACCACAGTTCCTAGGGGAACTTTTGACTGTGGATGTGTGTTTGTTTTAATACTCTCTATCTTGGCAGTGTCGACTGCTGTCATATCAGTGAATGATATGGTTGGCTCTGTCATTGGACAGCCAGATTAGTCAGCACCAGGTTGTCTCAGCTTCAGGGGAACGGAACACTCACACGCACACATGCACCCACTCCCTCAAGTGTATCTTGCATTATATTGTGAAGAAAAATATAAGGCAGCTTTAATTATGTGTGTTAAGGTGTGTTGCATGACTTTCGAGTTTTTTCAAATGTTAGGTTTCTTCAAAGTCCCTGTTGCATCTGATTTGAGATAATCAGATAGCACTGGAAAAAGGAAAATTACATTTACGTTACGATGAGTCACATGCCTCTGATGTCACCAATACTCCAACAAGTGGTTTAATAAAATCTGTAATGTTGGTGGAAATGTAAAAATGCTTATTGTGACTAATTATACAGTATATATCTATCTTTCTATCTCAGTGTGAGCTCAATTTCCTAAATAACCATAAAATACATCCTAAACGTTTTCACTTCCAGTGGGTCTTTCTCTATCGTTTCTCCATCTCTTTCTCTTGACAGGGTCAAAATATAATGAAGATGTGCGTGCGACATTAGCATACGCTTAAGGCAAGATTATGTGTTTCCCTTTGGACTCCTCTATTTCACAGTACCCAGCCCAATCAAGTATTCAGAGGACAGAAGTACGCCGAGCACATCAAGAAAAAGGTCAGGGGAGATTCTCACCCGATATTAGTGAAGGTATTCACTATTCACTATAATCTTTTTTTTTTTCTTTTCTTCTGTAATCACTCATTGTCAATATTAGCTGATCCATATTTAAATTATGTTTACATGCCAGATTTGACCTTTGACTCTAGCTTTGATTTGTTCAAAGTTTCTTCTTCCAGACATTCAACAAAAATGAAAATCCTTGACGAATATTCTCCTGGTGTGTGGATAAGCCCTCCTTCAATGCCATAGGGCTGTTTAGATTTTACAATCTCTCTATGTGGCAAATTAATTCCTTAAATGAATATCTCGGGGCCATTCTCAAAGGTTTGCTCTTAATTAAGCAGTGCTTTCTAAAGATTCATCTCCAATAGACTTGAGGCCGTCTCTTTTTAAGTCTATATTTGAAAGGCTTTTCTTTTTTTAAATAATATTTCCCTCACCCTCATCTCTTGGTTGGGGTCCGTCCTAATCGTGGAATTGGCTGCTAAATTGCTCTCCCTTGTACCAAATGACAGATGGGATGTGCTCACAGGAAGGTCAATAACGGAGAGGACTCCGCTGTCGTCGTGGCAACCCGTCATTGCAGTGATTTGTACCTGTTAATGACCCGTGATGTTAAATAGCGCCGTGGGAGGTCTCTGACAGTCACGGTCTGTATCATTGGAGGACACATAACTCCACAATCGTTTGCTGCAACACACGCAATGGCAAAGTTCTCGTCTTTGCCGTGTTGTTTTCTCTTCCCTTGAAAGTGACTAATGCGAGAATTTTTGCCCCATTTGTCATTTTGATGCGAGGTTAGGGGTACATCCGAAGATTCATAGACACATCCAGGGACTGTCAATAATTCCCACTAAGGTTATAAAGGGAATGCTTTTGTGCAGCGTCCATATTGTAATCATTATCTCTAGATAGACAATTACCAGCTCATCTTTAAACTTGTCATCCGAGTTTTATTGCCTTTCCGGCTGGAGATGACTTGAATACTTAAATAGGAGGTTTTACAATGCTGCTAATAATTATTTAAGGCTATAATTACAGTGTAAAGATAAAATAAAACACACCTCAAACAAATGAAAGAATGTTTTTGCCCCATTGGATCAAAAACATCTGGATGTTTACTGCCTAACCTTGAAAAACATGTGTGATTTAGTCATGTATTGCTGCCCTGCATAGCGGTAGCCTTAGCGCTAGTGTCGCACTCAGTGTGCTGGCCATCCGAGGGGAGCTACCCTGGTGTATAATTAATTTGTGGAGAGTGTGTTTAATGGCTGCTTATGGTTCCTCGGCTCAGCTAGACTCCTCTGGTAGAACAGTGGGGCTCTCTGATAGAACAATGTACAAAGCGAATAAGAGAGATGAGTAAAATTGAAATAAAAAAAGAGGGAAAGGAGGTGGTGAGGGGCTGAGGTCATTTAAAAGCTCGGCTGAAATAGTAAATGGCGTCAAATCTGACTTGATTGTTGAGAATCTGAGTATTAAAATAATTTATTTCTCTTAGAAAACATACCGAAACAGCTCAATCATGATTTAATTATATGAGTGATCTGTTTTCACATCTCTCCCATTGTGACAAGATATCCAAAAAACAAAAAGCTATGAGAAACAGTTTGTGCCGATAGAGAAAGTATTTATAAAAGATCGCTACTTGTATTTTTGCTGTGTCTGAACAACCAGAAAATGTCCTAGTCTAGTGAAACTCAGGAGTGTGAAGTTGTAGTCTTAGTTAATGTTCAAGGCATATAAAACCATTATTTATATTTTCAGCTAATCTGTTAATTACACCAACAGTGTTCTTGTGAAAGTTTGTGCATGTAGAAGACGTAGTTATAAAGATCGCTAATTCCAAGGCACTCTGGCATATGGTCTTTTTCATACAGAAATAGCTGACATGTCTCCCTGGTCTTTGAGGCAATAATCTGCTACCATCAGTGCAGACAGTCATGATCTGGCTGGTTACCTGCTGGTTAAACACTACACCCTAATTTCCCCACTAAATGCTGCTTAAAATGACTTGTTCCACCATAATGTCACAATACGTCTGATCAGTATGAAAATGTGCTGTGATTGAAAAAATACTGGGATGTTCCAACTATAAATCATGACATGAGATAGACGGTATGTAATGCTGATAGTGTTGGGATCAAACCTCTTAACTCTGAATCATTTATAAAAAGTCAATCTGGCGACTGGTCTTGCTATCTCATACTGACACCATCTGAAGGCAGTGAAAACCGAACTGAGAAGCCACAGAGTTGGCTTGAACTGCTAGGTAGGCTAACCTGGCTAGTTATATCACAGCTAGTGTTGGGGAGTGTCAAACTTAGGTGCTGGAGGAAATCACTTGCAATACACTCTGCCTTTAGGTGAAAAGCTTCACAGTGAGGCTTTAAATGTGCATATCCTCTGCCACAGAGGTAGGAAATAGAACAGAGGATGTAGCAGGTGGGAGTGTCCTAGGGTGTGTGTAAGGAGATAGTGGTGGGGGGGTTGGCACCATACTGTGCAGGTGAGTGATGGGCTTCCAGAGGCAGATCAATGTGCCCAAGGCCTCATGCCTAGATTGGCTCTTGCTCCTTGGGGGAATTTACCACAGACGCGCATGCATGCATGCATCGCTCAGACGCTCACACGAATGCGCACAAACACACATGAATGCATTTATAGTCTCTTAGGAAGACTAAAGCTTTTGAAACAGCCCTTCTTCAACCTACACCTCCACCCAGCGCTCAACACTTTACCACCGCTGTGCTTTTAGAGACAAATGGGATTTCTTTCACTCTTGACTCTCTTTCTCTCTGATACTTTATTTGTCCATCACTGGAGGCAAGAGATATTTGTTTGTTCTGTGTGCACGACAGCTGAAACTAGACCCTTCTCTATTTCAAATTGGTCCGAGTGGAACAATCTTCCACCAATAATATCGCCACTATTTCAAGGCTGAGTTTAAAATAGTTTGAGAGACGACTGTGAATACAGTTTGTTGGCACTTGTATAGTTATATTAAAGATGCATTGAATTACTAGTGTAATTTCATTCAGGGCAGCAGAAATGGACCTGAGCTTTTCAAAAGGAGTATTTGTGAAGAGTTTCCTGGCAACAGTCAGTGTGACATTATGATGTGATTAAGTAAATTAAAGATAAGGGCCTTGATTTATTTTTGACTTAAATTCAGAATTCAACAAAGATTTTTTTTAAATAGTGATAAAATAAGCATTTTTGAATATTTTAAATGTTCAAATATTATGAAAGTAAACAAAATCTACAGTTTACACTGCAATCTACTGTGAGGCTTTTGAACACACAAGACATATTCAGAACTTAAATATGAATACATCTACATTAAAAGGTCTTTAACCACCCCAACTATTCTTTTATTTTTTTTATTTGTGTATCACATCACCCGTCATCATATGTGACCCGTTTACATTTGTGAATTACTCAAACTCATTTCCCATAAACACATTTTACAGCACCTCTGACCAATGAATGGCAAACCAAAGGGTTTGGATGACCTTAGAGGGATTCAGGAAGAAAATCACGGTGGAGGGTTGATTGAATTGCTTTTTTTCAGATAAACAGACCACTAAAAATGTTTCTAGAAACATCTAAGCCAAGAAATGGGCAAAGCAAAATAATAATTCATACAGTATATTATCTGCAAAACCTTCTGTAGTTTGATTGAGCTTTGTGAGCGCCAAGCACGATGCAAGTGTCTTTGTTTTTGTTTGTATAGGGATGTTTCACAATAAAGTATATGTATTTCATGATTGCTAAACTTTTGTTTAGATTCGGCGGTTCCATAATGGATAAAGGGAGGCCCACTCCATTGCATTTTTAAACGGGACACCGCGAACATTTGTTAATTACGCATTAAGCAGCAGGTTTACTACATCCAACATAAAATGAAAATGCAAAGTGTGCTGTGGTGCACACGCACTGTCCACACAAGGGGTTGCTTGGGTTGATACGTGCGCTGCACGGTTTTATTCGTGTGCGTCGCACACACACATACACAGGGCTTACACTGCCTGGTCACATATATACACACACAATCGGCTGGGACGCTCTCATAGACGTGGGACGTCGCAGTCTTTGTCCGTCCGCCGCTCTCCCAGCTGTGGTCACTCACTCCTTAAGAAAGGCAGACAGGTGATTATCATTTGCCCACACCTGCCTCCCAGCCCCGTGAACCACACCTCCACACGTTCCCTCCCACACGCATCAGAGCTAAACCACGCCCACACTCCCACACACGCACTTTCTGAGTACTGGCCAAGACGCTGCTTGCGCTGTGCTCTCTAACGTACGCACATCTGCCCCTGAGTGCACATCTGAGGACTGATAAAAAGAGGAAGGAACTGTTTTGAGTAATAGAATGAAGGGATAGCAGAGATATAGCTCGGAGCCGGGTGGGGAGGAACAACCATTCTTGCCTTTTCTCCTGAATCCCAAGTGAAAATAATAATTTAGTTTTCCTCGTCCCAAGCTGTGCGTACAGTGGAAACAGATGTACGATGGGCTTTAGCCACCAGGAGCTCTGGTGATGGAGGTATTAAAACGCCAACTGACAGTGTCTGAAGAAATACAACAGCAAATCCAAACGATGGATAAAGTAATTTAGTGGCATTTTAGTGACAAAGTGTTTTTTTGTCTTCAAATTAACCTTTCCTTAAATTAAATCTACAGTAAAATAATTTAGGAGAGGTGAGAATAATGCTATTTGAACTGATTAACCACATTTTTCCTTCCAAAAATAATTTTCAAAATAATGTATTTTCTTCCAATACATACCAAACACAGAGTTGTTGAGGAAAAGTAATGTTAAAGCCAACATTATTAAAAAGCCCATGAAATGTGGCTTGCTGACATATTTCCTCTTGAACATGTCGAGGGGATTGGCTTGTTGCTACAGTAGCTAGTAACATTACACACACAATCCACCCCTGCCAGATGTAAAGAGCCATCATTTAATAATTTGATATAGAAATGCATACGTTCACTAGTGCAGGGTCAGACATTAGTATTTCCCTGAGATGTGGTATAATCAAAGCAAAATTAAGCAAAATTAACTCAAAACATGAAGACTTGTATTTGTATGAAGACTTTAAGAAAAAATAATTAGTCTCATTTTGCTAGTGTGAACCCTGAGTGCATTAGAGGCATAATGTATCAATATCTCAGTGTTATACTTATTATTCGGAACAAAGTGTCTTTCGATGTGTACTGCCAATTAAAAAAGCGTAAGGTGGAAAGGTGGAAATCAAGAGGTTCCGCAAAAACAGACTGTTCATGCCTGTGGGAGTAGACCTAGTTTTGATTAACTACTAAAATGCACATGGCTGTAGGGGGAGGGGTAGAGAACAGTGTGGGCCTAGGCGCTCTGTAGTGGGAGGATTAGAACAGAAATGTTTTTGTAACACTGGCTTCAAACACAAGGGTGACTCACACAAATCAAGCAGTGAACCTTTAAACTAACAATAATACTGTATACTTTCTTAAATTTTACCATAGAAGACAAACCCTGCTAGTCGACATTTTTGAATGCTGTTCACTCTAATTATTATTTCCTGTTTTTCTACTGGCTATTGTTTATCCTCAATATGGTTAAAAAAGCTAGCCAAAATATTCCAGTGCAGTATGACAGCTTAACACACACGCACACAAAAATACACAGAACCCCATCTAAAAACCTAATCCAAACCCCTTTTCTTGTACGACAGCGGGGGAGTATTTCCGCGGCTTGTGTTTGTGGTTGACAGAATTAGCGAAAAACAACGCTTACAGGATGTTGCCGACGCTGTCGGCTTGTTTTGTTTCCTCCAGGGTTTTTTCAACTTGCCGTTTGTCTTGGATCGCTGCCAGCGCCTCTGGGGGCCATCGCAGCCACCGCAAGACAGTCATGTGTCACTTTTATTAGCCCGGCTGCTGCCTTCCTGAAGAGCCACAGGATTCTTTCTCCTACAAAGCTTTCCTTTTATTCCATGTTTCCCCTCTCTTTCCCTCCCTCTCTCCTCGCGACTTTGCATGGATATCTCACTGTACTGTCATTCTATAACACAATGACATTTTTACCTCGCTCGTACCCCCCATTTTACTGCATATCCCCCGTGCTGTGTTGTCCTCTGTCTGTTTTCTAAGTACGTCTAATAGTGACAGTTGCGATGTTTTGCGCTAGCTTAGCGTAGCGCGCTAGCACGTGGCGCGGAGCCCCCCTTGCCGCCACCGCACGCTCCCACGGGAATCCCTCTCGACGTTGGAGTTTAGCTCGGCTCTCGCCAGCGTTCCTCCCCCTGCTCCCTACGCAGTGACACCCGCCTGACACACACGTCGAAGTCGACTGCCATCCTATTTGCCTCTGGAGACTCTGCCGCGCCAGCCTGGCACAAATCAAAATAATGGCCCCCCATTTTGCTAGTATTCCACTCAACATTTGCACGAGGCAAATGTGTAAATATGTCAACTCTTTTGTCCGACGGTGCATGAAATTGCCAAAAAAGGGAGAAGGGCCCGTGTGCTCCCGAGGGCCCCGGAGGCAGGGCACAGTGCTTTGAAGAGGAACGAGACACTGGAAGGGAGGGAGGAAAGGGAAAACTATCCGTGAAATTATCCTGGTAAACTGAATATGATTTAGCGACTGTTTGGCTGCCCCAGGGGCTGCAGGCAGTCCCCGAAATTTAAATAATTACATAAAGTTTCAGCTCAATATTTAATCTATCTCAAACGACGGACTGCACACATCCACCGGGACTGCGGGGCCACCCTGCGTTTCCAAGTTGGAGAGTATTTGTCTTTGTGTGTGTGTGTCTGTGAGTAGGTGTGCACGGATTACCGCATATGTAAACACACACACAAGGGTGCATGGGGGTGTGTGTGTGTGTGCTGTTGAATGCATTTTCAGGCTTACCCAGAATACATCACTTTCCCTACTTTATAAGTCTCGTGTAGGGGTTCAAAATGAAAACCGGTTGCTTAAAATTTAAAGGCACTTGAAACCTGTACACTTGAAAAGGTTGCCTTTTCCTTTGGCGTGGTTGAACGAGCGTGTTTTACATGACTGAACGTGACTTTTTTGCACTTACAGTAGAATGCCTCAACCAAGGTATAAGACATCTTCAGGCCTGAATAGGCAGAAAGGCCAGGTGACAGAATAATGCATTCACAGACACAAACACTATTTTTAACATCCTTTTATTGTCCTTCTATTTCTATTACTGTATATTCTATTAGTGTATATTCCGATTATTCCAACCATCGCAATATAGAGTTTTGCAGGGATACACATTCTGTATGTGCCCTGTTGTTTAAACCAGCATTAGAAAAACATTTTGGGGATGGAAATTTAGGGGGTCTTTGTGCGCTGTAATGAACAAGGAGTGTACTATTGAAAATAAAACCTCTTAGCCCCATCAAATGTTTTTTTAACACGGCCGGAACATAGAATATAAAAATGTACAGCCATCCACCAGCTATTTTCCTGATTAACAGTTAGTAACCTATGTGCTTATAGGATTTATTTTTTGGTATATTTCAATGTGCTCACTGTGTTTTACCTGTATTTCTTTCTGGTAATTGGGAGAGGAGTCAGAGTATCTGCCTGTCAGCTGTGCACATGAGGTCGGTTGACAGAACATAAAGACATAAGAAATTCTGAGTTGTTAAATACAAATAAAAAAAAAACAGGGTGGTCTTAGCTTTGAGGCACAGTGCACTGCTACAATTAAAATGAACCTATTTTTAATATTAATAAAGCAATGTCCACTTGGTCACAATAAATGTCCAAATGTCGTGTCAAGGTTGTATAGCCCTTGTTCTGGTGTCAAAGGTCTTCTCAAACCAAGGCTCCAGATATGAAACAAACTAATCACCACTTATTTCATATGGTAATCAAAGACTCATCCCCTTTATATATCACCCCAGTTCACTTGGCAGTATTAATGTTGTCACATTAATTGTTAGTGTTACTACTGTTCTGTGAGGACATGCTTTAGATAAAACTGCTTGTACCTGCACTTGTACATTATCTGGCATAAAGTATAATAATATCGTTATCATTTACCTTTCAAATGTTCAAATCTTAGGTTTGTAATTATTTAATCTGCTTAGCCTTGTCCTTATGATATTACTTGTTCATTGTTTTATTCTCTTATTGCACTGCACTTCACAACCTGTTCAATGCAGTAAGCACATACAGTAAATAACGATTATTGTTGTTCCAGGAAATACTAGGTGGCAAACTCTCCTTTTCCTTTAAAAAATCTCGACAAATGCTGCTTACTGCCTGGTAAGGTGAGAATTACCAAGGAGTATATGCGCTTTACAAGTCACCGTCTGAACCGCCACCCCCCCCCCCCTCACACACACGCGCACACACACACACACACACACACACACACACACACTGCCTTCAAGGCTTATGGATTATTTAAGGAAAGACATACAGTTTGAGATGGAATGAA
>JAODLI010000665.1:0-11851 GCA_027575585.1 Percopsis omiscomaycus | reverse complement strand
AGAGAGAGAGAGAGAGAGAGAGAGAGAGAGAGAGAGAGAGAGAGAGAGAGAGAGAGAGAGAGAGAGAGCGAGCGAGCAAGGAGAGGGGTGCCAAACTCTGGGGCGGCCCGTTGGCTTAAAATGGCTCTCTGGTCAGAAAAGTGGAAGGAAAAGAGACTCAAATTAGAGATGTGCCTTCTCTAGAGAGGAAGTCCTCTCATCCCTTCATCCTAAAGGGCTGTTTAGAGGGGAGGCTAGCTGAGGAGAGTGTGTGTGTGTGTGTGTGTAGTGTTATAGGAGAGGGTGAAGGTGCTTCCGCTAGCCAGCTGCCTGCCAGACAGGAAGGTTTTCAGGGACGCCGGCGCTTTCCGAACCACGCTAACCACGCAATGCTGTGTGCGCTGGTGCGTGGTACATGCTATCGCACTGAATGTATACATAGTGGGCCAAAGTTGACGTGCACACTTCAAAACTTCAAAATAATAATAATCCCACCACTACACAAAAAACTAATTCTAAGCGCTTATGCTCCCATTTGTATCTGGACAACAGATACAAGTACACGATCTGGTTGCTTGCATAAAAGAGAGACGCGAGTGTGTGGATGTGCGTGCATGCTAGTCCATGCGTCTGTGTCTGTGAGCTCATCCAAATGGAATGATAACGAATCCACAGGAACATCAAAGGGGCCCTGCGAAAAACGAGGGAGCACATGAAAAAGGAGGAAAATGCACAACAGAATATTCAGCGCCCTCTGAAGAAAAAATAAAACAGGCCAGGCTCTCATCCCCTTCCCCAGAGAAAGGGGAAAAGGGAAAGACCCAGAGAGGGAGAGAGAGAGTATGACAGGGAGACCACAAATAAGTAAGGCATACGAGACAGAAACTACAAAGGGATGAGAGCATATCAGAGACAGGGAGAAAGGGAGGCAAAATGAAGCATAGAAAGAGAGAGAGAGAAAAATATGTCATTGAGCTTAAGGCTTTAAAAGGGATATTCAAATAGAGCCCCAAAGACAGTGCCCTAACAAAACTCTTTATTGTGTAATGCCTATGGCAAGCCCACACTGTTATATTATGTTGTCAAATTATTATTTCGGGGTTGCTACCACCTAGCAACAACTAGCAACCAAGCAGTGCACCCTAGCAAGGACCTAGAAACACCTACAAAAAAAAAAACAGTACACCCCAGCAATCCCTATCAACCACCTAGTACACTCTAGCAATCACCTAAAAACATGCACCTAGAAACATCCAAGAAACGACCCAGTACATACCAGAAACCCCCATTAATCACCTAGTACACCCAAGAAACCACCCAGTACACCCTAGCAAACACCTAGCAATGCCGCAGCAACATGCAAATGCATAAAATATGTTGCTGTGCCCAAACTCTCCCCAAACTGTTCCCCTAAATGTTTTCGATTCATTCTAAACATGTGATGTCTAGACCTATAGACATATCGACTACTGTATACACCGTGGAACTTAGAAAGAGTAAATACACAGCAAACTGGATACAAATATGCAGATCTCTCATTGCAAGAAGAGGGTGGGAGAACCGGAGACAAGATACGTTTCTGACAGGGTCTGGAGCAGGGGGATTCTCCTGCCTACGCTGCACATTTACATGCTATTGAGCTTCATGAAATATGCAGGCTGTGGCACGATACGCTCAATCAACCACGCAGGTTGAAATCCCTAATGTAAACAAACTGTATTTACATATCCCTGAAATTACGTGGCAAAATAGAGCTGATCTGTTCTAAATGAATGAGTGGAATCCCTAAAGCCTGTCTCCAAATGGAGTCGTTTCTGTGGATGAATTAAGTAGACTAGCACAACTCTAAATTGATATTGTCAGTGCATATGAGTACGCTGGCTGACTTAATTACACATTAATGATGCTAATCTAAAATATGTTTCAGTGCGTTTCTTAACAAGGAGTAATATCAAAATATAAAAAATGTTGTAGCAGTAGCAGACAAAGCTCTATCCAGACTGACAGAATAACAATGTAGAATTAACACTGTAGAATTAAATGCAATTTAAAAACTGTTAGAAACTTTTGTTTATATTATATAATGCGATCCCATTATGTGACTTTGGGTGTATTCCAATTGTAACCAGACACTAGCCCTCACACTCTACTACTGAGTTGGACTGACTGTAATATGCCTCTGTTCTTGTAGTCTCTTAGTAGTCAGTAGTGTTAGCATTGCAATGGAATAAAAAACGTGATGTAGACAGTAATCAACCACAACTTCACAGTTCCCCGTTAGTCAGGTCTGCAGTATTAAGTTTGTGCTTAACCCATTTCAATACAGACCTTTCAATAGGGTTACCAGGGGGAGCCGAAATATCGAGCCTGGTGGAGTGGTCCGATATTTTGGATCTATTCCTCCACCTGCTCCTTAACTCAACCCCACCCCAGGAAAGACTGCTTGGGTTCCCTCTCTGGAACCCCAGCCCCACCCCCACCTATAGCCCTGATGGAAAAACGTGAAGGGAGAAGTGGTATATAGGACTGCTGCGTGGAATCCACATTAAAAAAGCCTTCAGGAAAAGAATACATGCTAAATGCTGCATACACCTCCACTAGGAGATGGGAACAATATCAGAAATGACAAGAATGAAACAAAACAATGAGAGACACATCAGGTGATATCACAATCAACATTTCAGGCCGACCACAGCTGCTTCAATAAGACTGTATTTCAGAAGGGCCAACTGCAGAGCGAGTGGTAGGACTTTAAAGGACCTAGACCGGTCGAGAGTCTAGACCCAAGACCATGACTTCTCTGAATAAATTCAACATTCAGTCGATTTCTGAGCTGCTGTTGTTAAATTGTGATTTGGAGGTATTGTTACCAAGGCAAGCAGGCTGCTGTCAGCTACCTACCTCGCTCCCCCCCACTTCCCCTCTGGTGCATCTCTCCATCCCCATGCTAATGCCCTGTAATGATCTGACGCGCTTCAGGATGAAAGAAGAGCAGGGAAACTTGTTCTTTCGACATCTTTGTGGTGCTATATGTTGTTGCTATAGTAACGAGGACCTAGCGCTCAAACTGAGGCAGCGATGCTCATTTGCATGGCAGGACGGGTGGGTTTTCTTTGTACTTTGGAAAGAGGGTGGGTATAGGTGAGGAGAAGCAAATCATTTGTGGTTTACAAGCTGCATATAAAAAACCCTCATCACAACTGTCAGCGCAACACCAGCTGATGCCCTCTTAAACAACAGAATGCACACAAACACCGCAATTGATGCTGCGTTCATTGAGCCTGCATATCCACATGTTCAAGGTCGAACGTACAAGTAAGTTTCATCAACACCGCTAACGTACAAACCATAAAAAACACACATATCACACTGCATCTGCCATGCGTGAAAGTATACAGTCCTACTTTATTAATTTCAACACCCAACCTCCCATCTCTACAAAAACAGACAGAGTTGCACACACACACACACACACACACACACACCTTCTGCGTGCAATCTCGCTTTGACTTTGAAGTTCTCCTGGATCGCCTTTAAAGGCTGTCAGCGTTGCAGCAGCAGGCAGGTAGCGGGCATCAGACCAGTTTGTGTGTGTGTGTGTGTGTGAGAGAGGGAGAGTGAGAGTGAGAGAGAGAAAAGCCTGAGTCCTTAATTAGCCAAGGGACTCATGTGCCACACACCGTTTCCCGGTGTTTAACTCTTAACGAAAAGATTGGCTGGCTCGTTAGCAGCACTAACGATGGAGATAATTTATGCGCAAACAGATTTGTCGGCTGTTTTAAGCCCTTCCTCTGTTGCTGGGCTGACAAAAGACGAGCACAGACAATAGGCAGAGAACCATCGTGGTTTCTTTGGAGTCTTAAAGACTAACATTAAATGCCGCACAGCATAAAAATATGCTGTTTTTGTGTTGTTTCACATTGTCAGAGGGGGACAGAAATAGCTATTTCTTTCAACATTCTCTTTCTCGCATGTGGGGGAAAAAAACACTTATCCTCTCCTCTCAGAAACTACTTGAAACAAGGTGATTTGAGTCAGGCACAAAGTGCCTTAAGCCACTGATGTGAACACAGGGGAAAAAAGAGAGAAAAAAACAGATTCAATTTAATAATCCTCTCTGGGCTGCTGTTGTACAAATTGTGACAAACCAATTAAAGCCCCTGAAGGAACTCGACAGAACTGCAACTGGGCCTGGCCGAGCTTTTGACTGGAGCTCAGATGGAGTTAGTGGAATGGGCTGAACAAGTGCTGTGTGTCATTGTGCAGAACACATTCTGGTTTCATCAGGCACAATGTAATCTGCTTGTGACCCAGTAATGTGGTTCTGCATGGGATTAATTACTCAGTGGAATGTCCCGACTGGCTGAGGGCTGGTTTTGAAAGCCGGGCCTGTCAGCACAGTACAGCCTCTACAGTCCTGGAGGGAAGGCACTAAGGGAAAGGGGGGAGAGACATGATAAAGGGGTGGGGGGGTTGCTAACATCTGGCGCTGAAGGAGAGCACGAGGCTGCAAGGTTGGGAGGAAGGAGCTGAGATCACCACAGGAGATTCTGTGGCTTCAGAGGTTAAAGGAGTGGTTTACAGCAACAGGGGTTAGAGCGTTTCCAAGTGACCTTCGAAAGAACAACACGAAAGCCTTTCTCATGATCAAATCAATAGGGCAGCCCAGTGTAGTCGTTACAAACTGAGAAGTGACTGCTCCTACACCAACACAAGGAAGACGGATCCATTTCACGCTCTCATTTGGAACAGTTTTTTGGGGGTCATGTTTAACATGCAGAAAATTATCTTTGAATTTCATAATGGTGAAAGAGTCATCAATGGCAGCTGATGTGGAAAACATTTAAATGTCAAGAGAAAACATATTTTGTGCTGAGCTTACACAGCACAGCTAGGAAAGGCATCTTTTTGAAACGTTTATAAGACTGGGAAGAAAGTTAGCTACAGTAATCGTTTGCCGACTATTCCCCTAACCATGTAACCTAGCTAAATTGGATACTGATGTACAACCAATGACTGAGATGTGGTGTTGATTCTGACGTCAAGATATTTTCAGGAACTGGTTGTTCCAAAGGCTGAGGAGTCCATCTAGGTTCCTACATATAGGGGTGAAAGTCTATGTTTAAAAAGGTTCTTTTCTATGCCTACCTTTGGCAACCTGAGTGAGCTTGTTAGGCATAACGGTCACCTGGTTTCTCATAACTTTCCAAGCCTTCTCCAACCTCAGACAACAGCATTTAGCCTTCCTTTCACATGCAGTAAATCCTAATTCCGGGGCGTTAAACAACATCAGTGCGGTTAAATGGTATTTTAAAACCACAATACAGCGATTATTCTCAAGACCAAACATGTGCTTCTCACATGCGTATATCTGACTGTTCGAGGCATCATGAGTTTTATGGACCTGGCTCTCATCTCTAACAATACGTCTACCCTTGTAATATAGATCAAAGAGAGGCTGCCGAGACTATTAAGGCAAAGGTCCACTAGAAGAGAATTCACACAGCATTCCTGTGATGTTGGAAAGTTTAATCAACAGTTGTGAAGAAGAACAATTATTACTAGAAACTAGAGGGAGAAGTCTAAACAGTGGTGCCAACAAGAGCAGTACTGGTTCTACTTTCAATCTAATAAGAAATATATTCGTTTGATGATTCTCACGAAACACACATCACACTGCAGTGGCAGCAGAAAAATACGCCCTCATACCTGTATAATCCTACGCCAGTGGCCCATTTTCTGTTGATTACACTGCTCCGAAGCTTGTTAAGCTATAATAGTGGTACAGATATGCTAAAGTTTATTCATGTGTTTATTTACCTGTCTTGGTGTATCTTTGTTTTAATGTGAATTCTGACAAACCATCCATGATAAGCTAGCAACAAATAACAACAAATGCATTGATCACACCTATGCAGTACTGTATAGTTTGTTGAAGAGTCCCTGCAGGGGACAACTTTCATTAAATGTGTGATTTGCATCAAAGACATCAGATGGTGTATGTCATCTGTCATCCCAGAACATCTATAAAACACTTGTTTTTCTGGGTTATCTTTAGACTGAATGCAGTTCTGTTCCAAGTTGAAGTTTGTAATTTGTATTGTTTATTTTGAAGCCATATTGGTACTGTGAAAGTGTGTTTACTTAAAATGTAAACCTATAAGACAGCATTGCATTCACTATTTATACCCTCTAAAATATTAGTAATAGTTTACTTGGATAGTATAGCATGAATTTACCAATTGGAGATGACTCAATGACTCAAGAGGTACAGTATTATCAAGTGATAACTGAATGAGCACAAGTGAGTAAGCATAAAAAGATATTTACAATCCATAATTTACTTTAATGTCTATAATTTACTACAGCACACAAGGGTTGAGGTTGAGTGTGGGTGATGAAGATGTCTGCTGTAAAAAGCCAGCTCAGGTATGTATTTACTGGAGATGAAAAAACAACATTATGATTGTCTCCCCTTTCGCCTCCACAATACGGACCAAAAGCACGCACACCAACAGACACACACACACGCTCACATGCCGCCACGCCCTCCAAGAGCCTCCCTAAATACATTCCTGTGGGCTCTTTAAGATCCGCCAGCCCGGTTTGCAATCTGCGTTAACTCCACACATCTGTAGTACACTCAGTGGCTGACACGCTGATGGCCTGCCTCAGAAAAACACTTGGCTAAGTGGGAAGAGATGGGACCACACATACTACTTACACACACACTCACTCATGTACACCAAGTGTCTCATTCAAGAGTTGACTGATTTACGACCGTCAAGACAGCAAAAGGCAGTGGTTTTCAAACATTTTGAGCCGCAACCCCCCTTGAGAAAAGTGCTTCATAGCATGGCAAGCCGTTTTAACATTTATTTCCTGACACGCATCAGTCTAAAAGTTACTATTCACTATTTCATATTTAAATTACTAGTACTAGATGTATTAGTCAAAATATATTAGGTACTAGTACTTATTCATTGTATACTAGTAACCATTTCACTGGTTACTAGTAATTATACTGTTCCTAGACGTTCCCATATTCAACATATTTAATCGGGGAATGCAGAGGATTGCCCATGGTTCAGCCGGCAACATAAAAGAATATTTGCGCTGCTTATTAGTGCCACAATTTGGTAAAAAAGACCAGTACAATTTGTATTTCTTATCAAACTCCTTTTCTAAATTACATAACACTATAACACACAGTGAAATACTATTTTCTTTGTTTGCATTCATTACATTCACAGAACACCCCCACAGGGTGCGTCAAGCTCTTTCGAGTCGCTGTAAGATTTTTAGTCTGATATAAGTGGAATGTGAATTGCTAAATTCATATATGTTCTGGTTTTATGTATGCACGTAGTGTCTGGTTTGTTTATTATTTGCTAGCCAAGTGAAAAAAGCTTCAGCTTATTGAAGTACCTGAGTGAATCTTCAAGTTTGGTGATCTTCTTTGCAGCCTCTGTTCTCTCTCTTTCTGCTTCATTGTGAAGAGCCAGGACCTGAGAAAACATAGAGGGAATCTAAGTATGTGTGAGTAGTACGGAAAAGGGTGGGAGAGGGGGGGTTGATGGGTGAGAGTAGATGCCATCAAACAGCACTCACCAATCCCCCCCCCATACCACCGCTAGTGACCTTATCCACCTGGCTGTGTGTCTTCTCCTTCATATCACTCCATCAGATGAACCCATCTGGGCCCATCTGCCTTCACACAGAAAGCCTCTTTCTGGAGCTATGGCTCCATATGGGCCCTAACCTAAAATGGCCTCCTTCTCATGTCCTGCTCTGTAACTGCAGTGATGGACAGAGGAATCTTTCTGGTGGAAACCAGAAAGGATAATAAATGACTGATGTCTTCTGTATATTATTTCCTTTGACCTTCATCTTTCACCTTGCAAAATGGAATAGAAGGCAAATTGTTAGTGTGTGTCCTGGCTGGTTCCAAGGACAATACTACAAAGCAGGATGTGTACATGACATCAAAAGACACACACACACACACAGTCTTGCGAGAAGCGTAAATTAAATGCTCTCTGACCCTGATGAAAGAGCCCGGGGGCCTGCTAACGCTCCGCAGGTGTACCAACCAGAGGGGCCCATGGCCTGGGGTACAGATGTGCCAGCATTGCCCCCTAACACACAGACACATACACACACATACGTGCTTTATGACTTGAGGCTTTGAAGATGACCCAGGTGCTTTGGGTGTGCTGATCTTTAAAAACCTGAGCTTCACCTGGTCTGGTCTGGTTTAGCCCAGATCATTAAGAAAGGTCTCTTTACTCTATGCTTTAGAACTGTCCCGTGCCTTTGAAGAGGGGGTCTTAAAGAGGGGGGACCTGTGCAGGGGAAAATAACTGTAGACTGGGTTAGAGTGGCAGACACGTATTGCCCTGCCACTCCATTCGACATGGAACCCTTTCATTGTTTTGTTATTAAAACTCTCCATGTATTATTTCTTTCTTTGGCAAACCATCCCAATCCCAATTCTTTCTGATGTGTCCAGCCCTTCATAACCGGTTAACCACAGCTCAGATTTTATGAGGCCAAACGTCAAATAAAAAAGTGAGGGGAGCAAGCGCGTGGCTTCTCATTTTTATCTGCAATTGACCGTGATGGCTGTGGCTGGGTTCGCTTTAAATGCGGCCTGTATAAAACCATAAAAGGCTCCCAGATCAACGGATGGGTTTACGCGAGGGAGCGAGTATGGCTACCTTGTTCTCCCAGGTGATCAGCAGCGTGCCTTTCTCCTGCTGGAATGTGGCCTCTCGGTCCTGGAAGGGAGCAAGATAATGAATTTAAACACTAAACAGGCCCACGGAGCTGTGTGTGGAATTAGAAGAGGTAGCGTACAATAGCAAGTACCCTTAGGAACCTAATTTAAGTGTGTGAAACCTCCCGTTACGGGCAGCATATTTCAATATGTAGGGAATGCATGCATAATATCTGAACAGAATTACCATTTTGCCTCCAACTAACCCCTCGCTTGCGAGGTACTACTTTCAGCCAAAGCCCCAATCTGTTTGACTAGGAGTCCGAGACAAAGCCAATGTGTTACGGGGACCTGTCTAGTCTCTGGTCTGCCCCCTCTGACCAGTCAATACACTCCACCCAACCCCCAGTACAACTTAATAACTGTACTCATTTGCATAAATGAGAGATATTACACATGAACTTTGTTAAGGCTGCCACCACACACCCTGAGTTGTCTCTCACTCTGGTATTCACTGTCCTTTAGCTGCTGCCGGAGCTCAGCCACAAGGCACTCCAGGTCTTCTATTATCCCAGAGGCCTGGAGAAAGACACAGAGAGGAAACCAGTTAAGATAACACTATGTAAAGGTGGCTCACACCTGCAGCTGGCCTCCAGCCAACAGCGTGGGCGGGTGACGTTGGCTGGCTGGTGTAGCGCTACAAATGGCATAATGGAAGCATTGTGTTTGGCGTGCCTTGGCGGCAGAGGTGGCGTGCTCCTGTTGGTAGTAGCTCATGTCAGCCTCATGCTTGGCCTGGAGCTTCCGTAGGGCCTGCTCGTGTTGCTGGCTCTGTTCGTCCTTCTCCTTCATCAGTGACGCGCTCCTGTGGAGACAGAAAGCGGGGATTGAACAGCCACAGATCCCCGTAGCGTATCCTTTCTAAAAAACAAATAGCCAACGTTAAGGTGGTTTGTGACTACAGAACAGTCCAGATGGTTCTACGTTTCCCCTCTTCCCTCTCAGTCGGACTATAACTGACCGCTGGTTGGCGTCCTGCAGCTCGGTGCCGAGCATTGCAACGTGGATCTCCAGCTGGGCTTTCTCCTGGGTCACCCTCTGGCGCAGAGTGACGCCCTTCTGCAGCTCCAACGACTGCTGCTTCACCCGCGACTCCAGCTCCCGCACCGTCTGCTCCTGAAACCACGGGGGGGGGACACAGACAACCGCTCAAAAATGCATGGACCCCTAGGGGGCGCAAGTCACTGATAATATACTGGAGCCGAGTGATGGGAAGAGTGACTTAGGCCTAGTATGAATCTGAGATATACACAAATCGAAAGGACACATATTTGACGTTAACGTCACCTCTGGGATTAATAAAGTTCAGTCTTATCTTACCTGACTTTTAATCAGATTTCTAGAAGATTTAATGCCTCTTCAATGTGGCTTAAATGAATTCTATGCACTGCAACATTATAGAAGGTTCATCTTGACATCAGAATGGGTGGCTCCTATTGATTTTCTCCAACATTCTGTTAACGTGTTGAAAGCAAAATAATGGCTTTCTATCTGCAGCGCAGCAAAGGCTAAACCAGTATCAGTCCTCTTCACGGTCAACACAGGAGAAGATGTTATCAGGCGAAAAAGGTAATAAACGACATCTCTGATGTTTTTGTTGGCTGCTTTATTCCTCCAGTCTGAAAACTTCAACTGCAACAGTCTCTGACGTGAACTGTTGCGCCTTTGTAAAAGTTTATGTAGCCTCCCTGCTCTATCCCTGAATGCTGACACCTGGATTATGCTTTGGCAGTTCAACCGAAAAGAGCGCTTTTGCTGTTTGGAAGCTTTAGAATCCCAGGTGTAAAGACACATTGTTAAGGTATACCCCTTGGTTGAATAATAGCAGCCCCAAGAACCCCAAATTCTTGCCCCAGCTGTTTATATTATAAAACCGCCTATTAAAGGGTTGGCGGCTAAAGGGGGAAGGGTGGGGAACCATGTGAGACTACAAGCTCTGTAGGGGGAGAAGTAGGGAAGCGTGTGGGCCACTCAGCACTCAGGTGTGCAAGGGGAATGCGCTGAGTTTCAAACCTAAACAATGCTTCTGTAAAGTTGGTTTCAACCAAATTTCCTAACAAAAATCGAGGAGTGCACCTTTAATATGCAGGTTCCGTATACTGTAGATTAGTTTCAAACAGAAATGTAAACAAAACCATCCATTAACATTAATATAGACATAAACATACACAGGTGTGATAGACTCACGCCACCTGGGATATATTACATATTCAAAAGTAATATATTACATAGACAAACCACTGGCACAGCAGTCTGGAGTTGATCATCACTGATGTTCCAACAAATAAATCATGTGTGCTTGAGCTGCACACTGCCAGGCCTGGGAGAGAATCACTTCAGTCGTGTCACCGAAATCACAACGTCAAACGATCAATCAGGGAGCCTGATTTTGAACAAAGACAGCGATCAAAGCCAGAGTCACAACGGAACATCCGCTCGTGTCCCAATGATAAGAGATGGCACCTACTCTGCATACTGTCCTTCCGGCGTGTGTGAGGGTGCTTCTGAGCGTGTGCGTGTGTGTGTGTATGACAGCACGGAATGTCGTGTCGGCAGGCTGATACGAGCTATGACAGGGCGCTGATTAAAGATGGGGCGTGTTAGTCTATCTAGACGATGACAGCGCCTGCCGATGACAGGAGGAGAAAGCAGAGGGGGGCGGGGGGGCGAGAGGGCGGGGTCCGTCAAAGCCAAAGCCAAAGCCAGTGAGAGGAGACCTTTGTCTCGGCATGGCCGGCTGAGGCCCTTCGGGAGAGGAACAGGGCGCCTGTGTTGTGCTGGGGCGCGTGCTGACACTTAGGTCCCTGGCAGGAGATGAGAGGCAAGCAGATCTTCACACTGGAACCGGTCTAAGCACACCTGGACACCCTTGATGAGAGCATATTACTGTATGTCCCCTAATTGAGTGCTTCAGTGGGGGAATTACTGGCTGTGAATGCATACTGTATGAGGTGCCTTATGAGCTCCACTCCCTGCGAGATCTAGAGTTGATAATAAAGGCTTTGAAGTTGAGGGAAGAAAACTTGTCAAGAAGGGACCTTTTATAAGGCTGCGTGTGATGCAGGCCTGCATATAGATAGTATGTATACAGTG
>JAODLI010000664.1:0-11851 GCA_027575585.1 Percopsis omiscomaycus | reverse complement strand
CCCCCCCCCCCCCCAGAAGGAAGCACAGAGACAATGAATGAGACTGACAAGACTAAGAGATAGGCAAAGAAGGGAATCGGAGATCGAGGGAATGGAAGGGCTGAAATAAAGTCCTGAGTTCAGTAATTCACATCATTGATATGTTAAGAGATTGCTTTGACCTCTGTTTGGCTGTCTGCTTGGTGTATAGTATGTGTACGTGTGAGCTTGTATCTGGCCTTTGTCCCAGTAAAGCAGGTGGCAGCAATGACGTATATCCTCTTCCCAGCAGTGCACACACACATACACACATACTCCAAACTAACCTCTCCAATGTCAGTTCCACTAGATTCTATCGTGCCTGAAATTCACTTATCATATCTGCCTGGCTCACCGTCCTGATGGCTGACATAAGTGCCGAGACGTCACACAGCCACCCCCATGACAAACCTGGAACAATGGACGCGGCTTGGTTATACAACGGGGAGTAGGTGAGTCTTAAAACAGAGCAGTCAAACAGAGCACCAAAAATAAAAAAATTAAAAACCACACTATCCCCCCCACCCCTAAAAAAAAAAGCAGTCTATTTGCTTCTATCATTTCAACTTCCCACTTCCGCCCACCCGTGTCCCACAGTGGGTAAAATTCAACAGCTACAGCAGGCCCCCTCACCGCCTATCTGGCAACACAAACATTTCACCGTGAAGGAATACTGCAGTCAGGTTCCCTGTTCATAATCTCTTTCTGCATTACCACCTACACATATAGAGAAGAAGGGGGGTGTTAAGAAGAGCGCCAGGGAAAGAAAAAGCAACGTGAATAGGTGATGGGTGGGGGAGAGGGAGGGTGGATGGGGGCGATGAGATCCTTTAGTTGTTATAGTAACTGCGTCTCTATACCTTGTCAATCAGAGCTATTTTGAGCAACGTGCTGATGAACAAGAGGTGGCAGGACCACACTGTATGGATGCTGGGAGGTCAGGATCTCATACAGGGTTTTCCTAAATAAACAAATGTATCCTATTCTGCATCTGCGTCAACGATGATGCTCTGCATTAATGTGGAAGCAAGCGACATTGAAAACATTTCCCGTTCTAGATAGGGATTTACAGGGAATTGCATGGATGCAATGATACCAATGACGACAATGTGTTTCACGTGTCTATGTTGTTGTTTATGTTTTGTATTTTTAATGCTGCAGGTTTTTGAATCCTACAAAGACCTAGCATCATCATTATATAAAATACTGTACCGCTGTTGATGTTTTAAAACTGAATTACCACAAATAATTATTTGGATAAAAAAAGCACTGGCTGGTATAGGGCCACAAAACACACACTCAAGAGGAGGAAAAAAAGCAGGTTGGGCCAAGTGGGGGAGTGTAACAGCATGAGCCGCAATATGGCACAGCGCTGAAGCTATGAGCCATTATTCTGCAGGTAATTAATATCTGTGGCTACACCACTACATTAAAATGCCTTTGTTCCATTTCAGACCAATTAAAATGTGACACTCCTCCGGTAGAAGCGCGTCTTGTTAAAATTAAGGGCCCGCAACACGCGGACACCTTTGATAAACACCAACAGCAGTCCAATTGGCTTTGGCAGAGAGAGAGAGAGAGAGAGAGAGAGATGCGTTGTTTGTTCTAGGCGTCGCCTCCGCCGGGAGACAGGAGCTGTAAGATCTAATTAAAAAGTGTGTAACTTTTTTTTTTTTCTCCCTCCAAACTCTCAACACACTGGAGTCTGGCGTGATCTTATGAGACATTTATGAGCCAAGAGACGGTGAACAGCCATGACAGCCAACGGTTTGTGGCTCCGGACTGCAGGAACAGACGCAAGGAGAGAGGCAGAGAGAGAGAGAGAGAGGCAGAGTGTAAGAGGCAGAGAGGGAGAGCGTGGCGGAGAGAGGCAGAGTGTAAGAGGCAGAGAGAGAGAGCGTGGCGGAGAGAGGCAGAGTGTAAGAGGCAGAGAGAGAGAGAGCGTGGCGGAGAGAGAGACAGGCACACTAGAAAGACAGTGGGTGGTAGCCAAAGGGAAGGTTGGGAACAATAGAAAAATATGACGGGAGCGTGAGGAAGACGACGCAAAGCCGAGGCGAGAGAGTGCTACAAAAGGAACTGAATGTGATGCATATAGTACGGCGGCCGTTCTGTGGTCTTTTTTAAAGAGTTCAAGGGAAAGATGGGAAGTGGAGGAGACAGATGAAGCAGAGAGATGCGAGAGGAAAATGGGGGAGAGAGGGTGGAGTGATGGATGCAGGCAGAGGGGGGTGGGGGACCAGCATTTCTCTGCCAACGTCGCCATGCATCCTCCAGACATCACACTGCGCTGCCATCTGCCTCCCAGCATCTCTCCCTCTCTCTTTCTCCCTCCCTCTCTCTCTCTAACACACAGACATACACACACAAGAGATATGTGAAATCATTAGCGTCCCCTGACAATGAATAAATATCTGGGGATGAGATCTGTCTGTGGAGACATCACCGACAGGGAAATATGATTGGATGAGATCACGACCTCGCCGGAACATAATTTGCATGTCATCTAAATGGATCTGCCCCCTCCGACACTCGTGAAGCCAAACCATGTCCGATTGGTGGAACAGCACTAGCTGGTTGAATACAGCAACGGGCTCGGGTAAAAATGATTCAACTGCCGCCGGCTGTGCGAGCTACATGAGTGCCCCCTTCTGGACGGTTCACACATAACCACAGGGACCTGATCCAGACAGATAATGAGACGAACACAATTGAACACAGACATATGTAAAGAGAGGTCTTTTTTTCTTTTTAATCACATTAGAAATGAGAAAGAAAAAAATAAAACACAAAAAAACATGAGTGCAGCACACAGAGTGTCTTGGTTAACCACATACAGTCTTATTTATACGTATATATATATTTTTTTCTTAGAACAATTTCTCCCACTTCTACAGCCATGTACAGCCTGTGATTGTAAAACAGAAATATACCAACATTCCCTGGGTGCGAGAGATCTTTCAACAGTCGTCTAACATTAGAAAACCTACCTACCGATTTTTTTTAAAGGTTTATACATTGGCGATGAAAGATTACAAAAATAGGAATATAGTCAATCTAGAAGCTCTAAGCCGGTTGCTTGCAGAGAGGGGAGTGTGTGAGGCTGTCAGGTTAGCGGCCACGCACACACTACCGAATCATAAAACATGCCTACAGGCCGCACCCCATCTGGGCAGCGATTATTCCAGTATCCCATTAAGGGAGGGGGGTCTTCCAGTATCGTACAGCAGTCTGACCCAGACAAACCAAACCAGTCAGCAAAGTAAATCAGTTAGAACATAAATTAAAGGATTAATAACACAATTAGGAAAGGAAAGTTCACAAAGAAAACAAAAAACTTAGTACAGGTGGCGGTGGGGTGCTATTAGACGAGATAGACAATGGTCAACGCATTTCAAAAACAAAAAAAGATGGTGAAAGAAAAGCAGAGGTTTTAAAAACTTAAGTGCAAACTGCCTTTGAGGTCACCCCTCACTTTGGGTCGATATGGCTGCTGTTACAAAGAGAGGAGAGAAAAGAGTGATGACAGAGGAGAGTAGAGGAGAGTGATGGATGGGGGTGACAGTTATTGCTGGGGGGGCTTTAAGTCTTCTCCATTTGGAGTTAAGAGGACAGAAAAAGAGAGAGAGGATTTGGTAGGAAAGAGAGAGAGAGACAGTTATTGCTGGGGGTAGTAGGGCTGCTGCTGGGGGGGCTGCTGGGGGTAACCGGGGTAGGGCTGCCCGGCTGGGGGGGCCCCGGGGTAGCCCCCCTGCCCTGGGACTGCCTGGTAGGGCATATAGTTGTACTGGCCGAAAGCATAGGGGTTGTAGCCAACAGGCATCTGGTAGTACCTACATACAACACACACAGAGAGAGGGGTCAGTGTCAGGGTAACGGCAGTTAGAATACAGTAATGGACAGTACGACAGTAGAATTGTATTATGTAAATAGCGTTTAAATCTGTAGTCCATCCCTGGGGGAGGGCTTTGCATGTTCACTCACCCAGGGTAGCCCTGGTAGGTGGGGTACGGCGGTCCCTGGGCCTGGGTGGGCGGAGCAACCGGAGGGGGATTCTGCTGTGGGTTGCTGGGAGCGACGGAGGCAGCCTGGGGGGTGAAGGAGGGGGGAGGGGGCCTGGCCGGGGGCGGAGGCTTGGCTTGGGGCTGCTGCTGGGGCTGGGGAGGGCGAAAAGGACGCGTTAACAGGTGCACGTGTTTACAGGAGGAGGCCCCGCCGTGAAGCAGTCCTCGATTCCCCCTGCCAACCATTGGCTACTCACAAACACAGTCCTGGGCGCGGGGGTGGGGCCTACCGCAGTGGGAGCGGGGTTGCTCTGGTAGGCAGGAACGTTGAAGGACGGGGCGCTGGGCTCACGGGCGATGCTCTGCTGCAGGTCCCTGGTGACGCGACACCACCACCACCATCATCATCACCATCATCATCAGCACACTGACTGCAGTGTTTACACTTTACGTACAATCAACTGCACTGGTGCTCCAGAGAGAGAAGGTTGCCCTGCAGCTAGATTATTGTGAATACATTCCAGGCCACTTATCTCGCCATATTGCTTATCTGCCTCCCCTGAGAAAACTATTTTAAATGCAATAACAGTGTGTTGTTTAACCAATGTTTTACTGATGTACAATTTGTATTGCCTGTAACTTCTGATGCTTGAAAGCTAATGATTTTTTGGGGTGGGGGGTACAAAATACAGTGTACAATGAGTAGCTGGGGGTCTTATTTATATTTTCGATCCCCTAGCAACTACATTTTATCAGGAAAATGTTCCAGCTACTGTGTGAAGGGAAGGAAGTACAACCCATATTATATTACCCACATAAAAGTGATTAATACACTTCTGTATGTTTCTGGATGATTTGTTCCTTTAACCCCACCCTTACTTGAATTAACGGTGGTTTTACCATGTTAAATGAATCATTGTAAATCTGGTAAAATCATGGTAACAAAACCACTAACTGTGGACCATGAATTTAGTAGTAGTAGTATAGACATACTATAGTAATACTGGTTAAACCATACGAAGATATTGGTTCTTAAACCATGGTTTTACCATTCGTCAAAAATGGAAAAAAAACATGGCTACCATAGTTAATGTGGTTTCATTATCGGGGCTTTATCTCCGTAAAGCCATGGTTTATTTAACATCTAAAAGAATTTCTAGAACAATGCCGTTTATCTCTGACTGTGCGAGGTAGAATGATCAGCCATGTCTAGGAGAAATCAGCAAATGAGTACGCACTTGAGCAGTTCATCCCGCTCTGTCTTGCGCGCAAAGACAATATCACTGCACTTGTTCTGGAACTTCAGCAGGATCTCCGTTAAGTCGTTGTAGAACTACAACAATGGGAAAGATGCACGTGATTCATTCAAATACATTGGCCCCCTGCAGAACCGTTCTTCCACGCTAAGGTGTGTCTAATGGTGGCGTTGTGGCGTGCCCCTACCTTGGTGCCTTCACGCAGGTTGTTGCTGATCTCCACATAGCTGTCGTGGGCTGAAGCCAGCTTCTTCAGCACCTCCTCTCTGTTGTTGGCCTCTGTGTTGGACTGCTTCAGGCTGCTGAACTCCTGGTGGGACGTCTGGAAGAAGACAACCAGGTTCAGAAGATGCTTGTCCCCGTTATGGTACAGACGGCATCAAATTAAAACACGTAAATTAACGTAGATTGTTTAGTGATATGAAAGACACAGTCAGCCATCCTGGGCATACAGACCAGGAATTGTTATAGTCTTGCTAACATTAGCTCTGTACAAACATAGTTTGGCATATTAAACATTATACTAGTTAAGTGTGTATATTGTGTAGAATATAAGGAAATCCAATGAAAAATTGCTATATTTTCTGGGGTAGGACGCCCAGACTCCCTTCCAGATTCATGTCCCCACCATTTTCCAAATCAAACCTACACCCTCGCATAGGGATCAAATTTTGCAACATGTTTAAAAGAAAGGTAGCAACTAGAACTAAAAATGTATTTAAAAGAAGCTAAATAACCTGAGCCAATTAACAATGAAAGAAAATGTCCCTGCAACCTACACAATATATATTAGCTATTACAAATGTGTGTGTGTGTGTGTGTACCTGCACTTGTCCCAGCAGCTCGTCTTGTCTCCGGAGGCTAGCCTGTACCCTCTGATTGTAGGCTCCGTACGATTGGTCGAGCTGGGCGAGTGACAGCTGTTCCTCGTTGATGGCGCCGTCCTGGGCCAGCGCCGTCAGGAAGCTGGTGGTCATGTCGAAGGTCACGGCCTTGATCTCTGCCTCCAGGCCCTCCCTCTCCTTCCTCACCTCGTCCAGCTGGGAGAGCTGGGAGCGCAGCACGTTCACTACCTGGTGACACCCGGGATCAGAGAACACAACTGTGGGAAGTAGGATGAGCATGTCTCCCCAGGCTGTAATGTGACATCTTACTAGGGGCGTAAGTTTCATTTCAATACACGGTATTCTAATTGTTGCTCACACCAAGCAGAGAAGAGCCTAGGGCAGAAATAAATACTATAAGGTTTTTTTGTACAACAAATTATATATCGTTATATATATTGTTGTACACAAAAAAAAAAAAGAAAGAAAGAAAAGAACGTAATGCGTGTATTGTTATGACCCTATATTGTACCCATACTTCTAGCTAATGCAACATATTGTTTTAATGCGTTTTGAATGCACGACTGACCTCGCTGCCCTGCAGGGTCTTGGTAGGATTGGCGGAGGGGATGGCGGCGATGAGCTCGTTCTCCGGTTTACACAGCAGGGCGATCATGTCACAGTGGGTATTGTAGCGCTCTCGCACCACCTGGTCCGCCTGCACCGCCTTGTCCAGGACGCTGCGGAAGTTACCGCCCTCTGCAGGCCGGGAGGGGAAATGGAAAGGGGAGAGTGTGGACGTGAAAGAAGTGAGGGGTGTTGCATAGAGTGAGGAGTGGGAAATGGAGGGAAAGAGAGGCAGAAAAGGCATACACAATTAAGTAAATATTTACGTTATGTTTTATTACACTGCTTTATGAACTGTTGCGGAACGCGACAGCTTTGTGTGTGACGAAAACACACAGTGGGCTGAAGGCAAACTCACAGCATGCAGGTTTTATATTTGGTACATGTACCTGCACGCAGGGGCTTGTACAGGTCTCCAGAGGGGGTTCTGTTCCAGCGCTGGTTGAACTTGGTTCTAAGATCATTGTCTGTTGTTTCCTCGTCCTCCAGCATCTTGAGGGACTGCGAGACAGAAGCACACACAGTCTTACTGCCCAATAGCCACCTATACACATATAAACACCTAGCTTCTCACGGTCTCAAGGAAGGGAGACATATAGCGTTTGGTTTTCAAGTACACTATCATTATTCCCCCCCAGAAATGCCTTTTTAGGAGGAAGTACGACATTTGGGCTTCAATTTACTTTAAAATGGGACTATTCATAAACACAATATTCAAGTAAATTTTATTTTCAATATTTCCTACATACCTCATCCAGGATCTCTCTGTTGCGGGTCAGCAGTTCAGGAAGGTCTCTGATCAGCTGTTCGATGCTCTGCAGTCCTCCTTGCTGCACGATGGCTCTGGCCTTCTCAGCAATGGACTGTGGGATGGAGTCTCCCGACAGGTCCTCCAGCGCAGCAGGCAGGTTGAGTGAGGCCAGCACCCTAATGGACCATTAATATGGTGATGAGCAGGGAATACATTCACTCCCATGCATGAAGAGATGTGCACGCACACATGACACAGACCACGACCAGCGAATTGATGGACATCTGGTCAAGTACAATACACACACACACACACACACAGCTGACCCATTGCAGAGGTTGGTAGCCTCCCTCATGGTTCCAATGAGCCTGTTGACCGTCTCAGCCTTCCTCTGGCCATACACACTCATGGACTGCTGCACTGCCAAAGGAACCATCTTCTCAAACAGGTCTGTGGACACACACCCACACATGAACTGATGGTACATTGAAGCAACACTTTTTGGGGAGATTTTCTTTTGCCATTTCCATTTTAACACAAGAACTGTAAGATACACAACTATGCATTAACAAGTCAATGCAGAAATTAGTGCCCTAATCAAACATCTAGTCTGAACCATTAATGAAAGTGACTCTTTAGAATTTTAAAAGGGGGCAGGATATTCTGTTGGACTCCCAGCCAGAAGGTTGTGGGTTCAAGCCGCAGAGTTGGCCTACCTGTAAGCATCCTAGAGAAAGATACCTACCTGCCCCATGTAATTGTAAGTCGCTTTGGATATATAAATAACAGGGAGGAGTGTTTCGCATGGGTAATTGGATCTGCCAGCATGGCTGATTAAAAACAAAGTGATTGCTTGTGATCCGTTACACCCACAAAACGCAGCAAATTTACATGAGTGAGAACGATTTCGAGGAAACATGTCGTTCAGTTAAAAAGTTCAATAAACTTAGCAAATGTTTAATCTACTGAACGCATCCCAAGTTGCATTTTTCAAATGGGCCAGTCAGCAGCCAGTAGCTGATTAATATTAATGTACACCTAATGTAATGTAACCTACCCAAAACAATACCCAACCTCACCCTTTAAAAACAGCCACAACTCAATATCTGACTGGAACCTCGTCTTCTTAACACTGAGATACGCGGGAGCATTTTCAAGACTACATTTCCCACCTGTGAATTTCTGGCTGACTGGAGGGGTGATGGCGGTGGCCTTGACCAGCGCTGCCTTGCCGATGGGATCCAGGTCCTTGACCTCAGGCACGCGGTCGTGGTAGATGAAGTCGTTGTCTTTCTTGGCTGCGGTCAGGGCTCTGTTAATCTTGTCACTCAGGTCCTTGACGCTCACGTACTCGTCGTAACGAGATGCCACAGTCTTCACCAGCTCTGCTGCGTGCTACAGGGATGGACAGAGTGCTGTGGTTGAGTGTTGGGAGAAGGAAGAAGTACATACTGTAAATCTACATTAAATCTAAACCTGGTTATCTCAGAACAGGACCAGCCAGTAGAACAAAGTGAATGGGTAGTTTGATAGAGAATTGACACTAAAGATAGTGTTAGCTTTCTAACAGGAGCCATCTAACCCTCTGCATAGGCAGAGTCATGGTGTCGATCAAACAACCTGCTATTCAAATAGCCATACCTGCAGGCGGGCGATCTCCTCCCCGAAGCGTTTCTTCTGCTTGGCCAGGATGCTCTGGTGCAGCTCGGCGTTGGCCTGCATGATGCAGTGCTTGGCTGCCAGGACCGGCAGCACCTCCTGAAAATAAAAATACTGACCAGGGAGAGGCAACCACAAAGCAACACACACACACACACACACATATACAGATGGACAATGGCAAGGCAAACCACACACACACACACACACACAAAAGTCACAGGCACAGACCAGCGAGGTCAAATCACGAATGACGTCACGAAAGCCAGTCATGAACAGAGCACAACCAGTCATGAACAGAGCACAACCAGTCATGAACAGAGCACAACCAGTCATGAACAGAGCACAACCAGTCATGAACAGAGCACAACCAGTCAGGAAGACACACACACACACACACACACAAGGGATGCAGAAAGAGGAAGACAACGAGAGAGAGAGAGAGAGAGAGAGAGAGTGAGAGAGAGAAAAGAACAGGCCATGAGTGTTTAACTTTTCAGCATCAACCGCTACACCTGCAAATGCCCACACCGCAATCTCTTTGTGTGCATAAGCGCTTTAGTGTGTGTGTGTGTGTGTGCGTATCTAGGTTGTTAGGTGCAGTGAAGAATCTTTTTGACAATGTCCACTTAAATCCCTAACTGTTCACCTGCCTTTTTATATACATGTGTTTTACAGAAAGTAAAGATGTATTAACACACGAGAAAACCAATGTTCTCAGCGTGTTGTCGAATGTCTCCATTGGACATTTGTCTCAATTGAAAATGTTCGGTAGAGCAGCAAGGTTGAATCAAGCTGGTTTCCCCCCCTGCTTTTAAGCAAGCAGAAGGAACACAGAGATAGTATTTGATCTAGATCTGACTGGAATACTTTCAATTAATGCTTTGTCTTTGCCTTGGGTAAGAGACAGGTGAGGAGGGAGTGTTTATTCTGTTTATGATGTGGTATTTAAATGCGGAACTTCCCAAGTCGCACAGACAAGTCAGTAAGCTTTGGAAAAACAAAAACTACCAAGAAGCCCATTGTTAGATGTTAGAGACCAGATTAGAATAACGTCAAGCCAATCTGAATGGAAACAGAATGGAAACGGACCAATGAGAACAGAGAAAAGTGATTTGGACAGTCCCACACGCACACCCCATTTCTAGTATTGGGTTGTATTCCTCACAGAAGCAGTCATACATACAATATGTGCACAAATACACAGACCCAACAAACGGAGACACAACAAACATTTAAAAGTCCTCTCCACACTCCCGTGCGCAGCCCGGCAACAGTGTAAATGTCAGGGTATCTTATCTCTGTGTGTTTGTGTATACATGCAACACCTACCTTAGGAAGATTTTCTTTGTACTGGCATTGCTTGAAAGCATCCCCATAGAAATCCGCTGCCTGATTGGCGAGCTTAGCAATGATAGCATCTTTCATTTTATCTGTTGTGTTAAAAAAAAAAACATTTAAAAAAGGAGCGCGATATTAAAAATCACACTTACAATCACCAAAGGCTCTTAAAGTGGGAGGTGGTTATCAGATGGGTCCGCCAGATGTCATCAAGAATTATTTTATTATTTCAATTTATTATTTAAAAATGTTTATATGTGGCTATTTTTGTTAACATTTAGTTTGCTTAGATGCATACAGGTACTTTTTTTCCCCGAAGAGGTTTAGGATTATATAGTTTTGTTATCATCTTGGCCAGTGTTTTCATGAGTAACAAAGGAAGTTGTTCATTGTTTACGTGCGAGCTATGAGAGGTCATGGGTCCAAATATTTGAGAACCATAAATAATTATAATCAAACACTTTCAACTGTGAGAGAGAGAGAGAGAGAGAGAGAGAGAGAGAGAGAGAGAGAGAGAGAGAGAGAGAGAGAGAGAGAGAGAGAGAGAGTCTCCTGTGTGTACCTGAGGTGGCCTTGAGGAAGAAGACCTCCTGGGCCTGAGCCAGCATTATTTGGCTAAGGGTGCCCACGGTCTCAGGGGAGATGTCCATGGTGGGCTCTCGGTTTAGTGCTGACAACACGGTGTCCTTGATGTGGCCAAACGCTCCACTGGCCAGCTAGGACAACAAGGTCACGTTAATTGATTGGTTAGGGTAACCCTTACCAATCAATTAATGTTAGGGTTAGCGCATGCCCCTCTACTCCTCCCCTTAAAGTTGTAGTCTTAGTTCGTGTTCAAGGCATATAAAAGCATTTATTTATTTTCATCTAATCTGTTAACATTACGCCAACATTGTGCTTGGTAAACAGTTTGTGCACGTAGAAGTAGTTGTAAAGGTCGCTAATTCCTAAGCACAGTCATATGGTCTGAATACAGAAATAGCCGCTGAGATGCATCCGCAAGAGAAGAAAGTATAATTATTTGAAGAGCCCGAGCGCTCGCCACTCGTTTGTTAGTATACTTTGGCCTTAATTCGCCACAGCTAACACAACAAAGAGAAACTTAGCAACCATCTCAGTTCCCTCCATGTGGATGTCTGTTGTAGTTGTTTTGACACGGTAGCAGCAGACCGGCGGCAAGTGAGAGTTACATGCATTCCCCGAAGACCTGCCCTTACTCTGCTGCTGATTGGCTTTTGTTCGTTGTTTGGTTACGGTTTTGGTCAGATGGTTGTTAGATAGGCTTACACAAAATATGTCAGTCTCAGAGAGCCAATCAGAGGCAGAGTAGGGGCGGGTCTTCACGGAATACGGACGTGTGTGTATGTCGAA
>JAODLI010000663.1:0-11851 GCA_027575585.1 Percopsis omiscomaycus | reverse complement strand
GATAGAATAAGTATTGTTAGTGTCATTAGTGCTATGAAGTCGAGAGATCGGTGGCCGAGGTACCGAGATGGATTTTATTTTATTACCTTATTACCTTATTTTAATAATATGAATATGCTGATTTCTACCCACCCACTGTTACTGACTGAGTATTTCACTGATGGTTAGATGCTAGTTAGAAACAACGATTTAAAACACTTATTGACCTATTTCTAAAAAAAACCCACAACACTACCAACCATGTGACGGCTGTAGTAATACTCACCATGCATCGCCTCCAGTAGAAGCAGTAAATGTGTATCTGCTCTAGTAAAAGTACTGAGGGCAACAAATCTATTGTATCCAACATTTACACTTAAGTCTTACAGAATCCCTATTACTTAATGCCTACAGAAAAAATAACACAGTAAGCAATTGTATTTGTGTATCTAAAATAGAATAGTGTAGTATAGTGAGCATCAACAAAATCAATCAAAATGTCAACTGTGAAACAATATAAACTGTAATATTCATACTGTACAATACTGGTGAGTTTCAATAAATATAACTAAATATTAGGTATTTATTAGGTAAAGTTTTATGTTACAGTTAAAGTTAAAGACCAGAGACTTGCTGGAACTAACTGTCTACTAAACTACTATGTTTTAATTTTTCTTAATTTCTATCTATTATTAATTTAGTTAGATAACATATATCCCCGAACAGTGCAATCATAAGCATCAGGACTCACTTGGTCTGCATTACATGAAGTAGCTACACTGCAGCAAGGGGGCATTGCCTCCATTACATGCAATCAGATCCGCTTGTAATCTCACAGCCCCTTATTTCACAGAGATTCTCCTGACTGACACCACCAAAAAAATAAGCAATTTCTCACTGGAATTGTATTAAAAGAAGAAGTAGGAATAGACTAGTCCGCATGAGTCTTACATTTACAAAGATGATTGCAGCCAATGACACGGTTTAAACTTACTAAGTCAGTATTTTACTGATTAGGTTTTAGATGATAGCCCCTCTCGCTTAAGATGTTTTTCATCCAGGCACAGATTACTTTATGTTATGCCCGGTGACCCCATTCTTCTCCTTCCGTCCTCTTCCGGTGACATAAACAGACAGTAAAGGCTGTCTGAATTTTCCTTCCCTCTCACTGGTGCTTCATATGGCTCAGCAACTTAGCTTGACAGCTTTGCCATGTGTGGGTTAAATTGGTGGAGCTGAAAGCCTTTTGCACCATTGGGGTTTGGACTGATAGAAACCTATTTTCCTTTTGCCCTCGGGCAATGAAAGAAACAAGAAAATAACAGTAAAGCCCTGTTGGTAGCCAAGACTAAATGGAACATGATTCTTAAAATAAATAAATAAAATAAAATAAAAATGGACAAATGTAACAAACATAAGAGTAGCCTGGGAACTAGCTAGTTTTTTCCTAGTATTCCAAGACAGAGGCGTTGTTAAATAATTCTGCTGCAGCAAGCTTCCCTTAGTAAAGTGTGACCATCACAATCAGTATGTGGCAGGTAGCATCACCTACATAGCTTACACACTTCAAGCCTTAGCAATACTGTATGTCAGCTTTTTCTCACTCTGCATAAAGCAGCTCAGTAAATGATCAGATGAGCAGAAGTCCTACAACAGGTAAAGGAATAAGCTTCTGTCAGTTAATAAAGAATCCATTGATGGCGATTCGGAAAGCTAACTCCATTTGCAGAATATTACCATCCTTTGCCTATTTAGGGGATGGGGTGGGGATCGTCATTTCTACATGATATATATATATATATATATATATATATATATATATATATATATATATAATGTGAGATGACCTACAACTCCTGTCTAATGTCAGAATATGATGAGCCAGGAACTCTGCTTTGTTGACCAATCTCAACACTGTTAGGCCTATTCAAAGTGAAGCTATTGAGAACAACCCCGATGACTTCAAAGTTAATTAAATACAGTGGTGTGGTTTTACAGTCAATTAAGTCCACAGCAAATTAGGGCATGCTATGTCACCCCTCACATGAGTGTCTGTGGGCCTATGGTTCACAAGAACCTACTTAATTTTTCTGGTTGAAAAGTTATCTCCTTCTAAAACCCTTTTTCTATTGTGTTCATAAGAAGCCATAGAACACTGACTGGTACATTTGAACAGAAGTGCTAGACATTTCCTATAGTAAGCCTGCCTCAATAGGTCTCCAGTAACATCTAAATATATAGCAAAGAAAGGCGATCAGAGCAACAGGTTTGACTGAGGTGAAATTATATGGAAAAAAATACAATAGCAGTATAGCAGTCATAATGCAGAAACATCTTTCTCCCCACTAATATTATGGGTATGGATGAGATGGTCAAATAATCCTTAATGTGATGGATATTATATTCTTTTACTAGGAAGGTAGGTGGAGAGGACTTAGGTTGTAGTGTTGAGTGCCCCATGTCAGCAGCGTGCAGGGCTTAAGGGCTCTACCTCAGCCTGTAGGCATTGTAGGCCATGCCTCAGTAAACTGCTTCCTATCAGAGGAGAATCCTCTTAGAGGAAAGGCAGGAGGGCATTGACATTGCGTTCTTTCAGAAGGTAGAATGTAAGGACTGGCTGTAGATGTTGATCCAAATGAAGTAGTCTAGTATGGAAATGGTTCGAACTTGGCAAAGAGATGCACAAGTTTTAATCCGCTGAGAAACCACGTATAAATTCTTCCCAGTCTGGTCAAGGGTCGCTCTAATGTTTTAAATGGTAATGGAAAGGTCTTCCACAGGGCAGAATGCGAAGTTTAATTTCAGCTGGTGGGCAGTGAATACATCTATACTGTAGGCCTCAGCAGGGAAAGCAGAGAGGCATGCCACAACTTGTGAAAGAAAGTTTAGCTTAATCAAGTCGCCATCTTTGCAGCAATCAGCAGAATTGTGAAATGAGGTGTGATATCCAGAAGATTTTCAGTAGAAGCAGGAAGAGGCTCAGTTCTGAGAGTTAAGAGACACCAATGAAAAGAGTAGTGAAGACTGGGAGCCTCTTCTTAGGTATTAAACATTCATAATACCCCATAATGCCTAAGAAAAAGAGTGTCAATAGGGAGGTGAGCCAAATAAATCAGCAGGTCAACAATGTCACCTGCCTAGCGGACACTTCTTATGAGGATGAGAGGCAGCTTTCACAGAAGATCAATGTCATCAGTGACAACAACTTAAGTTACACAGGCATCACCCATTTCTCATCAGACCAGGTCAGATCAATCTGTAGGAGAGAAAACAAACAAGTAACGTGAAAATTGTGGAAGGTATATCATTTTGAATTGGAGGAAAAACGTGTGTATGTGTGTGTGTGCATCTCTATGGAGCACCATTAGAGCTCGAGTATGAATGTTGTTGTTTACAAAATACAACCTGAATTTTGGAGCTCATAAATGACCATTCCTTGCTTACACAGGAGACTAATTACACATCTTGAAGTCAACTGCAGTGTTCTAATGCCTATTGTGTTCAGAGTCACCTACAGTAACACAGACTTCTCTGACAAGATGCAACATGAACAACATAGATAATAGGAAATGAAAGTAGCCCTTTTAGGGCGCCCGTTGGCACAGAACAATTAAAGTCAAATACCAAAACAGTGTAAAGACAGAGAGAAAGAGATCACTAGAGAGTGATTAAGAGACCATATGGGTTGTGAAACATCTGTGCGCCCCAGGGGGTGGCAAGAACCGAATTACTCCAAAGGAAACCATATTATTATGATTGAATAAGTAAATAAGCCATTGAGCCATTTAGAACATCTGATGTGTTCAAATCTTTGGGACATTTCACAGTTCATTGTTTTCATCAAATATATTTTTCTGTATATGTGTGTGTGTGTGTACTGCTAAGCTATCTGACACGCCTGTCTATTTTATCCCGTTTAAGGAAGTATTTATGGTCACTCTTCAATGACAATAAATTGGGAGGCGTGTTTTAAATCCACTGTATTACTATATTTAACAGAAGTGCTTTGGGATCATTCCCAGTTTTTGATTTTGTTTGTTTGATCTGTTGTTTGATCTGTTTTGCTACATTTGAGAGATTGTGGCTGTTACTGTATAGACCTGGGTGATCTTTGTAGTCCATGCTTACTAACTCATAATTTCTCACCCAATTAAATATTTTATTGTATATGTAGTGTGAATAGTGTAATGAATTCTGTCTAAACCCTGTAAAAGCTTCTTTTTGACATTGTTGTGCCGAGATCAAAGATGGTAAAGAATGTCCCACTGCAGATGGCTGCATATATTCGTTTATAATCATATAAGTATAATATTAAAATATATGTAGTTGGTATATTTACTCAATGGAAAAATGCATACCAGCATTTTGATTAAAAACATATTCATTGCGAGTATGAAGTAAAGGTTAGTCTATACTTCAGTTTTACACTATGCAGTTTACAATATAGCATACAGTAGGTGATATGAGAACAATAATTACTAATTAGGGGGCGGCCTTGTACACTAAAAAAGAATTATCTGTATATTGTAGACAAATGTGGAATTGAAATACATAACATACGCATATCCGCTTCAGAACAAAAGTAGTGTAATGAGCATCATTCTATCCTGAGGCAACACAGCTGAACAGGCATGATCACAATTATCTTTGCTAGACAACCGAGAAGTCAAAATAAACATACAATACTTGCTGTTGATGCTGTTCAGTGCATCCTGCATATTCTTTACTTATGGGCATGCTCAAGTTTAATTTATTTTTAGATTATGGAGCAACTTTTCACATTCCCTTATCATTTTATATGATCATGTTGAAAATAAAGTATTGATATTTGTGGTGTGTTTGTTTGTGTGTGTGTGTGTGTATAAACTGGGAAATGCACCTGTCTATCTAAATAAATAAAACTATCAAATACATTTAAATAACTTTGAAAAGGCCTGTGTAATTATATTTTTCACAGTATATAAAAAAAGCAAACAATACAATGTTTTTCTTCTACTAACCTGCATTGCCAATCTAGTCTACAACAGAAATGGCGTTTACCTTGGAAACCATATAACTCAGTTGTTGTTAAAAAAAAGCAGTAAAGCAAGTCGCAGAGCCAGCCAAAAGAACGTGATCTTATTGTGATGGAACATAGAACCTCGTCTCCTTAAGTCCGAATTTACTGAGCAAGGCTGCTGCACATCAAATATTGTCCAAGTAGGGCTTTAGTTGTTCAGCGCAGTGTGCACATTCGAATTAATTGCAGTGGCCTTCTGCAGAGAGCTCTTTGCTCACATTGAATTTACACTGCTTCAGTTCACCATTCTGTGAACATCTTTGATTTGTCCTCCAACTCAACAGAATAGCTGAAATAACATTTTGTTTGAAATAGATAATTGAATGAATAGTCCTCTAGGCTAGTATTATAATAATATGAATTTTACTGTTTAACTCTATTAGCTTCTTTAGCCTCTAAGACTTAAAAACACCATGCCATTAGATTTTGTCAGATAGTGGTAATTTTATGCTTACTATTTGGTGGCTGTGTGCAGCTGGTTGTAGCTGACCTCTATGGGGTGTGTCTGTGTAAGTGGTTCTTGGATGAGCGAGTGCCATTATGTAAATCAGTAGTAGCTGTAGCAGTAGCTGTAGCAGTAGTTATGCACGGTAACTGTAGTTGGATGATCAGAGGGAGAGCTGCGTAAACTCTGAGCACCCTGCTGTCTCCAAAGGTCTGAAACAAATCTTTGGGGAGCAGAACGCTGGGCACAGCAACCTTTTGTAAAGTACCGAGAGGGCAAGGTCACAGCTGATTGGCTGTTGGATACATTTTCTATTTCAGCCTACGTGCTGAGTGTAGGGGCACATTAATAGGACAAAGTTAGAAGGCTTTTCAAAAGATCGTACAGCTAGATTTATCCAGAGACACTTTTGCCCTATTATCTTCTATATATTTGATCCGCTATTATCTTTTTCAAGTCTGAATAAAACTGTATGAATACATAAACATGTCGTGTACTAACCTAATGTTGTCAAGGCCCGTCAAACCATATTGCTCACAACAGTATCCCAAAGAGATTAAAATGAAACTCAAGAGTACAGAAATGTGCATATAGCCAAAAAAAGGCAAGGCAGAATACACCAGTGTTTATTAAAACATTTTTTGAGGACAATCGCATCCTCGCAGGCCAGTGACTACCATTGCAAATACAACCAATTGAAAAGGGAAATAAAAAGAGGGGATCACCGCATCACTAAATCCCGAACCACTCTGACAAATTATACAAGCTCTCATTTTCATTGTTTGTGTGAGTAACAGCACAGACGGCTATTAGTGTTATCCCTTTGTAGACTTAGTTACCCAAAGGAATTATCGTTGGATGAGGTATCAAAATGTCTTCCGTTCCTCCCACCCCAATGATTTCACATTCATCAATGGAGGAAATGGAATTAAAGCCCTGACAACTTCATAATAAGGATTTGGTTGGAGAATAAAGGACATTTTTTGGCTGTAATGAGCTCCCATTATTCATAAAGCATAATTATAGGCAAAGGTGTGAAAAGGAATAATAAAGAGAAGCATACAGCTCACCTACAGATATAAAAGAAAATGGATAATACACTGTATTGTTGCCCCCCTTATTCTATTAAGAGACCACTTTATATGAGCAAAATATTAATGTTCAACGACGTGTTAGAACCTTGTTTCTGCATATACGTGTTTTAGACAGCAAACATTTTCAAGCAGCATCTGAGTTAGGCAGTTCAACATTTTTAATTAGGTGTTTGTTCAAAAATATGGACTTCTTCTAAGGGTCCAACTTGTGACAGCAAAACAACATTGTTAATTATTTTTGTAAAGTTTCAAAAGATTTTTTTTCTTTACATGTTATTTATTTGTTTCTTCCCCTGATATCCGAGAGCCTCTGCTTCATCTTGTCAAACGTGGTCTATGCATATGTATGGCTTGAAGTTGTTTGGCTTTCTCAATATGTTTATTTTTAACTCTTTTTAGCTTAACTAATAATTTGTGTTTTCCGAAGTAGATTGTCTTGATGTTCGGAAATTATAATGAGATTTATGTTTCTAGGACGCCATCGGAAATGAGGCTTTAGTCTCAGTAGGATATTTGAAGCACTCATCTGCTGGATTTATTTATTTTTATCTGAATCTAATAACAAAGCAGAGGATGATAGACAGGAAGAAGATAAACAAAGGAGATTGTAGACCTCACTTGAGTACTGGGGGAAAAAAACTAAAAAGAAGAAAATTTCAGGGCACAACTTCACAATTGTCATTTTATTTAGAAGAGAACAGTATTGTATTGTTTTGTTGTTGTCTGTTTTCAGCAGTTCAAAGATATTGCTAATTGAGAGTCACTGAAAGCCTGTCATTGTCACCTTTCATACAGTAGTTCAAATTCAGTATTTTTACCCTTGTCAGATACATTGACAATACAAGTATCCCCTTTCCATGTCTGGTTTTGTTTAAGTTGTGTTCTTGACAGAAATTTTATGTTAGCCCCATTATTTACTTAAATGTTATAAATCAAATAGAGATTTGTTCTGGTTTCAAAAATATTGTTTGATTTAAATATGGGTTTTGGTAAGGACTGTTGAATTCAGCCATATATTAATTGTTAGGAAGGGGGAAAGTACAGTAGTACAGTAAAGAGCTTTGGGTTTTTCTCATGCTGTTGCTATGAAGTGAACGTCTTCCATCAAGATGTGTTCCCATGTGTTTGATGCCTAAGGGCATGTTTCATTATCGGGGCTTGGGAGAGATGGAACCTATATCAGATGTTAATGAAACATACTGTACGTCCAACGATGACTTATGAAAAGTAATTGGCCAGGAGAGTCCCTAAATCATAAGCATAAGTAGATTAATTCTTCACTACTACCTTGAAACAACTGTTTTGCATGAATAAATGTAAGAATACATTTTAAATCAATCTACAAGGATACGTCCACATTGGCAAGCTATAATAATTCAATTTATTTATGTAACCCAAGGATGCGTCTTTTCTACCCTTAATAGGTCTGTTTGCCTTGCTCATATGTTATTGTAACCCAGCAGATTTCCTCCGACATTCAAACTACAATAGAGCAGAGAAAAGCCATCTGTGACAGTCTTGGTGCCTTGAGTCAGACATCTTGAGTTGCAGATGGGGAAGGTGCTCCTCTTATGGCGCTAAATAGAGGTTTCCTGTGGAGCTGTAGAGGGAGGTTGTGTCCCCAGCCGGCCTCTCCTGGAGTCTCTCCCTCTGTTCCCAGTTAGCCCTTTGAATTTTCACAGTGCTAATGGATTGATCAGCATGTGAATTGTGAAACTGTGCACACTTGGGGCCCTGTCTTTTGACCCAGCATTTCTCCAGACCGACGCAGTTGTCAATTTTCTATGGAACGCCATTTAACGGCGTTCCACCAAAACGGCGTAAAAAACATGTGTTTCCTTATAGTAGAACGAGCTCTGCCTGGTCATTTACATAGCCAGTAGTTTTTAACTTCATTAACGCAATCAATGACAACCAAGGCCACATTAGTTTACTACCGACTTTTTAAGCATTCCACTCCTGTACTTGACGTGATGCAATATATATCCTACACAATACTTACACATAGGCTACTGCATGAAATACAGGCCGAAATGTAGAATGTAATAGCTTTATTAATTTCGAAAGTCATGATATGAACCCAATTGGCTTCCACAAATGCCTCTACAATAAAATGGTCACTAGATGGCGTGGCATCTGAAGTCAATGGCGTTATAAGATACATTTTAGTGCGCATTGTCAAGATAATAGGCTAATATGTGCCTACATGGGTGGGTACACAATGCTCTAACACTCTAGTTACACATACAGGGAGACGCATTAAACATTCAAAATAAGAATATTGTGAAAGATTATTATTGTGTACATCCAACTCAGGGAGCTTTGTTGGAATCCTGTTGGTCAATCGCACAATAGCTTTCCGCTGCCTAGAGATAGCAATGTGCCGACAATGCGCCTTACCACACCTCATTTTAGGACTAACACTCAGCTCAGCTCAGATGGGCGCTAGTGCATTTGCTATTTAAACAACGTGCAAGCTGGACGTAAAAAGGACAACTGCGTTGAGTCTGAAACTAACAAAGACACACTGTCTTTGCGCCGGGTTTAAGATGGGGCCCCTTGAGTTTTCCCTTTCAACATCATGTGCTTCTGTGAGGTAACTGATTGCTGTCTGCACCGAAGCAGTAATTGAACAAATTCAATGCCAGTGTGTACAGTGGTTTAATTGTTAGGCTGGTATAATGAAGCACATTATTAAGTAGCCTACATGTAGTGTTTGTACTGCGATTGTAAATGGGCCCAAAAGCTACTGTAAGGAAGGCATTATTTCTACTGATAAATTCCAGGCGGTCTTGCTTTCTGTTTAATTGATCTCATTGCCTCTTGATAATGTTTGTGAACTGCTGCCTTCCATACCTTGTGATCTGTTAATGTTTAAACCTATTTTGCACATAGTCCCTCTAATTCCTGGGCTTGTCAATGAAAGTATCCAGTGGCGCAAAGAAGATGTCGATATAAAAACTAATGTTCAACTCCAAATTTCCCAAAGAAGGCCTTCTGTCGATTCACTGCCCCTAAAAGCAAATGTTACTACTCTGCCTGAGGAATTATTAATCGTATCCTCTCAAATATTTTCTCTTCCCCACTGCAGCAATGGCCTCTGTTTCATTTCTATGGCAGGCACGGGCTGCCATTTGCAGACTGCGAGAGCAAATGTTAATTTGCCCCGTGTGCATTTCTGGACCTGAGGAGCCATAGGGCTGGTCACAAATGTAGCTGCAGGGAGGGGGTTCATTTGACTTGGGTATTTACATAAGGTAATGTGATTGAGTTGTTCCCATAGATTTATTCTATACCTCAAAAACCCCAGGGTAAAAGGGAGGAATGACAGAGTGTGTGTATGTGTGTGTGTGTGCTTGTGTGTGCACTTAAAAGCCCAGGTCTTGTGAAAGAGCAAATGGGTGTCACAGCAAGCTCTTGCCCTCTGTCCTTCAACGACTCCAGCTCATAAAGGTGGCAGTGCCCGCGTAGAATACCTCTAATCAAGATTATAAGATAGCTCACCTGCGCTCTTCTCTTTCAGGCCGCAGATGGTGGCAGTTTAACTAGCATGAGCTACGAGCCTGTCTAGAGCCTACTGGCGTTGGTGTGAAAACAGGTCATTTGCATCGGCACAAGAATGTTGGATGACGCATTTCCACAACAGCAGTAGTTGGCCACCAGACTAGCGTGGTTGACTAACCTAGATACAACAATGCGTGTGCATGTGAGCGCGTGTACGTTGTCCGATCGTGTGCCTTGAAATCACATCCACAATAGATGCACAACTTCTGCAGAAAGTACATTAATTCCTCTAATTTATTTGTGATTGGAGTCAAACTGATAATCCTGCCCAGGTATTATACACGTTTTCACTGCATATTGAAATATCCTGCTAAAGATGTTTCATAAATAAAAAACATGTAATGATACCAGATCTTACCCACTACCACTTTGAGCTAAAAATATCTGTGTATGTTGGTTTGAGTTCATTCAAAACAAGAACACATCCTCTACACATGCAGAGTTACGTTCCCGGAAAATCCAGTTAGCTACTGTAGATATAATTGGCAAAATCACATAGCAAAAGCGCATTTTATCAGTTTGCTAAAAGCCAAGCAGGCGAGAAGCTCACGTCAGACATGTCTTTACCCGATGGCTGCTTACTAGCTTATAGTTAATACTATTGTTGTACACCGCTATTCTGTTGTGGGAAAAATAAGTAAATAAGAAAATAGCTCCCGACCAAATGTATGGTCGTCATTACCAATAATAAACTTGTTTTTGTGTGAGTGCGATACATGTGTACAAACTGGTTAAACTCTGACAAACTCTGCGGACAAGTCACTGAAACAAAATGAGGAAACATTCTAGCCATTGGCACCGGCAGCCCTCTGGGGAAGTTCTGTGGGGCTCAGTAAGGATTTTCTGAAACGGTCTGTAGGCTACTGTAAGGAGCAATGGGGAACTGGAATGAAAGGGGAGGAAATATAGAAGTGTTGAAATTAAAAAAAGGAAATTAACTAGGGCACGTAAATTAATTAATGAAAGTTTTGCCCGAGTGTTTAAGCCACCGTGTCACGGCTGTTGGGAAAACGTTTGCACAAATTTGGGCGGTTCAATTTAAGAGGACTTAGACACGGGTAGAAACAGTAACGTGCCAGATGGGCATTTCCACAGTTGAATGTTCTGGATTGCGAGTTTGGATATCTTCTTCTGCAAAGCGACTGGTTGTCTGATCTAAAGCTAAGTGGTTTTACACGGTGGAAAAGAAGGGAGGGAAAAGGAGGAGCGGGAAAAACAGGTCAGTTGTTGACATGGACGAATGGGAGATAACACAGCAGCCCAAGCTATAGTGACCCAGATAGGACCGAGTCCAGAGCTGGAATGAGCACACACACACACACACACACACACACACACACACACACAAACACACTATACTATATACTACACACTATTTACTACACTTGCTCACATACTTCATACTTGTACATACTCAATTTAAGCAATAAGGAAGGTGTGTGTGTGTGTGTGTGTGTGTGTGTGTGTGTGTGTGTGTGTGTGTGTGTGTCTCTCCATCCTAAGTATAATGACGAGCAGCCATGAGCAGGGAGGGCGCTAAGGCTAACTTGCAGGTTCCAGTTATTATAAAGCATTTAGGACAGACAAAACCTGACAAAAACAAACAAACCCAAAACCCTGGCCACATGGTGGCGCTGGTGGATCACCGACTGTAGCTACTCAATAGCCTACCTCTCCACTGTGTTTCTCCCGTCATCTCTCTCTGCCCCC
>JAODLI010000662.1:0-11010 GCA_027575585.1 Percopsis omiscomaycus | reverse complement strand
TCTCTCCTGCCCCAACCGCTAGTCTCTCCTGCCCCAACCGCTAGTCTCTCCTGCCCCAACCGCTAGTCTCTCCTGCCCCAACCGCTAGTCTCTCCTGCCTCCTCGATACGCTCCGGGTTCATGTTTAAAAAAAACTACTTATAGTTTCCTTGACTACAACCGAGTTTAACCTTCATGTTTCCTTGACTACAACAGAGTTTAACCTTTTCCAGAGACTTTGTGATATTGACTATAGCCCAGTGAACACGTGGTGTAGTCCTACGACAGGTCCTAGGGGAGCAACACAACGCTTTGATTGGTCCTACTTGCACGCATTTAGTAGCTGCACAAGCAGGACATTTATTTAACCAATTAGGAGCCATTGCCAAAGGTGAGCCCCCTGTCTACACGCTGTTGTATGTAATGTGTGTGTGTGCGTGCGCTTGCAGGGTTACTGGGGTTGTGCCATCGGTAAAGCCAAACAAGCAGCCAAGACAGAGATTGAGAAGCTACAGGTGATGTTTCTGTCTTTTTACACTTGTTAATTCAGGTAGATTCTACACCTGGTTGTGTGTTGTCACTGGCTACACTGGTAAATCATTTATAATCAATACACACACTGGCTCATCATCAATTTGATTGATGCGTTGCTGCAGCCATAATTCATTAATTGACCAATTTTTCACAAACAGTGATTTTCGACTTTGAGGTCACAATCCAGTTCTGTAAAGACTTCCTGGTGGAATGTGGTGTAACTTCCTGTACGAGTGTGTGTGTGTGTGTGTGTGTGAGTGAATCCACTTCCTGGTGTAAGCATCTTGTCTGGTTCCAGATGAAGGACATGACCTGCAGAGAGCTGGTAAAAGAGGTTGCTAAAATGTAAGTTGTGTTTATATTGCTGGGTGGCCAAAGGGAGGTCGATGGGGACAAATCAATGTGCGTTGTGTCATGAACTCGTGTAACCATGGAACATGGTTGTCTTTCCAGAATCTACATCGTCCATGACGAGGTGAAGGACAAGGCGTTTGAGCTGGAGCTTAGCTGGGTGGGAGAAGGTACGGACTCACTCCTCCCTGCTTTCTGATTGGCTCTCGGTTCTGTCTGTCTTCAGTTTACCCCTCCCTCGTAGGGAGCCACAGCAGAACATGCACACCGCTATGATCACTATGACGTATTAGAAAACGGCACATTAAGCATTTATGGAGAGACGAGATACACAAGTCTAGCACTCTACGGTAATGCTGCAATATCACATTTGAGCTTAGTTTCTTCCTTCTCTTTATTTGTGGTGTACTAATATACAAATGGATCCTATCCCACGCCGCTATGTCTCCCTCTCCGGCTCTTGTTGTGGTTGCCATGGCAAGTTGTGTGACTGTCTTCCTGCGTCTCCTAGTAACCAACGGCAGACATGAGCTGGTCCCCAGAGACGTCAGAGAGGAGGCCGAGAAATACGCCAAGGTCTCACTCACTCACATTCACTCACTCACACTCACACACACTCTATAGTAATGCGTAGTGTTGTTTGAAAGCATAGCTGTAGTCCTACTGGACACAGGGCCCTGTGTCACCATGCTGCTTCACAGTGTGCCCCGGGTTAGCTTATGGTAAGCTAGGACGCTGGTTCAGACCAGTTACAGTTACAGCATTTAGCAGATGCTTTTATCCAAAGCGACTTACAGTTGGTACATTTGCCAACAATCGCATGACCAGTGACGTGTGCGGTGAACAGCCAATGACGCGAGACACCGGAAGGTCAGGGACGTTCCTCAGTGGAGAGGCAAGAAAAGAATGTTAATCATGTTGACTATATTGTCACATATCGCATCTCGGACGTTATCCAGACAGGCTTCTCTACTTTAACCTGAATTAGCAGCCCTGCATTGCCATAATCGTGTAATTGCATAATTTAACCATAAATTGTATGTGATGCGAGTAAAACTGTAAAGTACAGTGTGGACTACTGTAGCCCACATCTCTGTAGGCAGCATGTTAAACAATGCAAATAACCTACTAATTGGGATGAAACCACAAAGATACCATTCCCTCTGTAGACAGTGTATTCTGATGGTAATCGTGTAGTTCAAGACCCTGAAAAGAACCTGCCTTGGAACAGGTTAGGCTTAAATTACCGTGGCGATGTACCCTTGTAAAAAGTGATGCACCACAATGACAGAAAATCCTGGGTGACTGGAGATAACTAGCACAAACTGGAGATAACTAGCTAACCAGTAAATATGTTTTCTCTGCTGACAGGATTCTCTGGAGGAAGAGGATGATTCTGATGAAGACAACATGTAAACAGCAGTTAGAACTTTGCTTGTGTTTTTTTATGTTTTGTAGTTCAACCTCCACAATAAAAGAAAAATGTTTAAACTGTTTGCCGTTTGTATTTACTTTTTATTACTTCTCAGTTTACATATTTAATGTCTTGATTTTTGTCCCTTGTGGTTAAAACGAGTGTGAAACTCAAGAGTGTACTCCTCTCTACTCTGCCTCTTGCAGCGCTAATAGGCTCATACTGTTCTCTACCCTTTCCTCTACAGCCACACACTTTTGTGCAAACATTCGTTTCAAAACATAAACAGTGAGCAGGGGCAGACATTTGGGGTTCTATAATACAGTAAAAATGTGTAACTTATACTTATCTCTTTTTGACCCAGAAAGGTTTATACGTTAAGATCACATTGAGAAGCACTTGTCTGAAACAAAAGCATAAAGCTAAACAGATACATAGCTGCGCCAAACATTGTGGAGATTCTTGGAACAGTTTGAAGGAAACCTTTAAACCTGACGACGACTGACCGACGATCTGCTGTATGGCCGTGTTCGTGGCCGACGTGTTGGTTAAAACCAGTCAGGAAAGTATCCCGTATATGGCGTTTCCTCACTCTCTTACTGCTGCGTGATGTCATCCGAGTTCCCGCCTACTCTGTCGCCCATAAACAGCGCAACAGCTCGGCTTGTCCGTCCTAGCGCTATGTTTGTAGTTAATAATGTATATTTGGGTTTAACCGGGTGCCGGTACAGGTAAGAAACGCGTAGTAAAAGCCGGTAGCAGGCTTTTGTGGCACATTTGTCAGGTACAGACCCGGAAGCAGTTCGTCCAATGACTGCGCGACCTGGCTTGAGAGAATATACGCGCGGCCAATTGTAGTTTTACAGAGACCCACCCTGGTTGGATGGCGGGCAGCAAATTACGTCTTATTAATTGAGGCGCCGCGTTCATATCAGCCAATAGCCGCGCGAGAAGAGGCATATCCAATCACAATCGAGGTAAGTTTTCACTAATCATATTTGTCCGTTTCGCCTAGCTCTGTAAACGCATCCAATCAGGTTGCAGGAAACACAGCCAGGGCTCAACAGCTTGTTGTTCTGATCGCAGAGCAGCGTCGTAGCAGGTAAGTAACATGAAGATGTTTAACGACACGAAAGATGATTTTAACACGTTATAGATCATATAGAACAGTCGTGTTATAGCAGGAGGTGTTACATTATAACGTTATGAAATAATATCATCTAGAATGTAGTGAGAGGACTTGAATGGTAGTCTCTTGTCTTTCTGTCTGCGTCTTTTGTGGAAGAATCACAGTAAATAAATATTAAATAAATACCAAATAATAATCTACTGTCTAAGTTGTAGTATCAGTGAAGAGTCTCGTTCTTTATTACATCTAGTAGAAACTTCCTTTAGCTTTCTACAGTCAGCTGAGGCTAGCAGCTAGCTGCTAACAGGCGCTTTAAAGCTCCGTCCGATGCTAGTAGCTAGCTGGTTGTTAGCCAGCCGCTAATTTTAGCTCCAGCAAGACCACGGCGAGGGCAGCACGAGCGTTTTACTCTCCTAACGGCTCCGGTGTAACGGGCGCGGGGTGTCGGTAACGTTTCTAACGGGCCGGTGGTCCGAAGCTAACGGCGAGCTAACGCTAGCCGAGCTGACATGGAGCTGCACGAGCCGTGATGGCGACGTGACGCGGAGCGGGAATCACACACACATACACACAGTATACACTGTTTTGCTGTGGTACAGCGTGTGTAGTAGACAACACGCTACGGTCGTGTGTGTGTGTGTCTGTAGGGAGGGTGTTGTATCACAAGGATGTCCTGGAGTAGCAGTTTGTCATTCCTATTCAGCCTGGACATTAAGTACTTTGTTATAACATTCATAACCTCGTCCCGTGTTGTATTGCAGCTAACACAATCCTTCGCGCTGGACTCCCTCAAATAGCCTGAAAGATGAAGGTAAGGGGCCCGATCTGTTGGTGCCACATACTAACTAACAGTAGTGGGGCTTACCTGTGAAGAGTGGATCATTGTGTGTCTGTCTCCCCCCCGTGTAGGCAGTGGATGAGCCTGCCTATCTGACAGTGGGTACAGATGTCAGCGCCAAGTACCGCGGGGCTTTCTGCGAGGCGAAGATCAAGACTGTTAAACGCATGGTGAAGGTGAAGGTAAGCCGGCGCGCGCAGCACTAGCTTACTGTGAAACTAACCCGGAGGATTGTTGTCGTTTGTGTCGCCCGGTGGTGATCCAACCACTCTTTGTGTGTGTCTGTGCGTGTTTAGGTGACTCTGAAGGGGGAAGTGACGTCTCAGGTCGTCCAGGACGACCAGGTCAAAGGTCCACTCAGGGTGAGAATTGCACTTAAAACACTTGACTCTTATCTTTTGCTTTCTGACCTCAAGATACAGTAAGTGTTCACACCGATGATCCGTAAAATTTAATCTGTTGTTTGTGGACCAGAACCAGATTAGCGTTTTTTTCATCCACCGCTGACCTCGGTCGTTTCTCTGAAACAGGTTTCTAATATGTCTACAAAGATGGTCGCCGTAGTTACCAGTGGTTTTAGTGTTTAATGTAACATATATTTACCCGCCCGTCTGCAGGAGGCCCCGGTGTTGCGAGAAGGAAGTTCAGGTGTTTTACTGGAAGACGGGAGGATGGAGGAATAATGTGTGTGTGTGTGTGTGTGTGTGTGTGTGTGTGCGCAGGTGGGCTCCACGGTGGAGGTGAAGACCAACGAGGGTCTCTCCAGCGAGGCGGTCATCAGTAAGCTGACAGATGCCAGCCTGTACACAGTGGGTGAGTCTTCACCGGGAGCTGGGGAGTGATCCAGACAACCTACAGTTACTATAGTTACCGCTGCCGCACCTGTCCACTGAACCGGGCCGGTCGCTGTCTTGGACCCGATGTTTAAAAGACACGAAGATCGGCGCTTAAAGCACCCAGTGAGAGCGGACTACACTGCACAGCTTTAGCAGAACAATCTGGCTCCATAGCTTCTGACCAGTGGGCTCCTCAGTCAGCAGAGCATCAGAGATGGTCCTTAACTGGTCTAACTTCAGGACCCACGTGCTTGTCCCCTTGGTCGTTAAGTCGCGACCAAAGGGACAAATTTAATTTCCGAACCGTCGCAGTTTATTTCACAAAATCATCTGAAGTTCGGTAAACTTGTATAAATAAAAGTTCGACCTTTCTGACGGAGCCGACGACCCACTTTTTTTGGGTCGGGACCCACCAGTGGAGAAACACTGCTGTAGAAGATGCAGTCCACATGCTGGCTCCTGTAGCAGAGCAGAGTGTTACAGAGTGTTTCCCCAGAGGCACCTGACTCCTCCTGCGCATGTCGGCCAAAGCTGTAACTGTGCCGTCCAATGACGACCCAGCCTGCTCCCCCGCTGCCACGAAAGCCTTTTCCGTTTGACCTGCTGATAGCTGTTATAATGTGGAGTCTAGGTGCGACACGGGTGGCGCATATAAGCTGACGTCACACGTGAGACTGTTTTGGTTTGGTGTGGCAAGCGAGCACTTACCACGTCCTGCCTGCAGGGGGCGCCTCAGCGCTACGCAGTAGAGCGTTGGACTGGGCTAATGAGTGTGTGTGTGTGTTGCAGTGTTTGACGACGGGGATGAGAAGACGCTGCGGCGCACGTCTCTGTGTCTGAAGGGGGAGCGGCACTTCGCTGAGAGTGAGGTGAGGCACACAGGAAGTGACCCGTGCTGGAAGCTGATTGGCTGTTGGAGGGTGTGGTGTCACGGCTCTCTCTCTCTCTCTCTCTCTGTGTGTGTGTGTGTGTGCGTGTGCAGACCCTGGATCAGCTGCCCCTGACCAACCCGGAACACTTCGGAACGCCGGTGATCGGCAAGAAGTCCAACCGAGGGGGGCGCAGGTCCTCTCAAGCTGTGTGAGTACCCCCCACACACACACACACACGCCTAATGCTGGGCCTGGGGCGCCATGTCAACAACACATCGTTCAATAGGCATCACCGTGACAACAGTGCATTGCGATATTGAAGCTGCTGTAGGCAGGATGTGAGCGTTGCATCCAGAGCCGGCTGAAAATTAGGCAAAGAAAGCACGATTTTGAAAGCCCCCCCCCCCCCACCACCCCCCCCCGGAGCCCGTCTAGCGTTCACGTGTGATTGACGGGCAAGGTAGATTCGCCGGACCAATCTCCGAGCACCTGGCAACATCTCATCTCAGTGGACTTTATATAGAGGCTGACAAGAAATGACACTACATTTATAGCTCTAAAATCCTACCTACAGCACCTTTTTAGCGTCTTTATGTAGCACTGTGGATCATTCATTACGCAGTAGTACATATTATTGTGGCAATGAGATCATCGCATTGTAATGTAGCATAGCTTCTATAGCAACGGGTTCATTGATTACACTTATACTGCTGCTAACTTCTCTGTAGCTTAATATTAAGTCCTCTCCACAGTAGCTCCACGACCATACGCCCACTGTATCACCCCCTCTGTTAGCTTGTCGTGCACACGCGGAAGCTAACTGCTGTACCTGCATCTCTCTCTCTCTCTCTCTCTCTCTCTCTCTCAGGGCGGACGAGGAGAACGAGTCTTCCTCCAGTGAGGAAGAGGAGGATGACAGGCGGCGGATGAAAGACGACCTGCTGGGGAAGGTCTGCTGCATCCAGAGTGGAGCAGACCGCCCCACCTGGTACCTGGGCCTGGTACGCCTCCCCCCCCCACACACACACACACACACAGTAGCTAAGGGAGATTGACTGCTACCGCGGTCTAGTCCTCAGTATGAATAAGGTGTGTGTGTGTGTGCAGGTGGTGTCTCCCAGCTGTAATGATGAGCTTAACGTTAAGAAGGACCAATGTCTCGTCAGGTCTTTCTCCGACGCCAAATTGTAAGTACACCCTGCGTGTGTGTGTGTGGGGGGGGGAGGCTTCAAAATGTTACTCTCTTTCATTCTTTTTTAGCTCTCAGCTTTAATCAAACGATAAATAAACATCTGCAGACTAAGTCATATAGTTTGTCATATGTACATGATGCCCGCTGACACTGAGGTGGACGGCCTATGACCAGGGCAGTAAGTTGTGACGATCCAGCACGGATGACGTTTGGACTAAATGAACGGTTCGTGTAACCCGGCTCCCCCCTGCCCTCGTCGGGTGGGGGAGCACGGCTCGTTTGCTTCCGTCTGTCCAGACTCTAGGGACTCTGTTTGCCAGGGCTGTCCCTGTGTCTGTTGTCATAGCAACCCCGTCTGATGTTTTGTAGTGGCGTTTCAGCAGCGGACGCCTTGTGCTAGCAAACCCCCCCCCCCCCCATGATACGTCTGCCCCGGTCTGTCTTCTGTTAGGGGAACGCGTCTAATCTGACATAATGGGCATCGCCTGCTGTACTGTGTGTGTGTGCGTGTGTGTGTGTGTGTGTGTGTGTGCGTGCAGCTACACAGTGTCCAGGAGAGACGTGCACGTCCTCAACGCAGACACCATCGCCAAGACGGAGCACTGCTGCAGGCCAGGTGAGAACCCATGGTTACCATGGTTACCCGGCGGCCGGTAACCCGACATCTAGTCCGGTTACCGTGGTAACTCGCGGCGCGGGCTGACGGGCTGATTGCCATGGTTACAGGTCATGAAGGAGCCCTGGTGTTCCTGGGGAGCGCGGAGGTTCCGGACACCTGGAAGATGGACATGAGTCAGATCCTGGAGTCTTCCTCCAGTGACGAAGAGGAGGAGCAAAAGGAGAGTGAGGAGGAGGAGGGGGAGGAGGAGGAGGATGAGGAGGAGGAGGAGAAGAAAAAGAAGAAAATCATCAAAGAGGAGGTAAAGTGAAATGCTAAACGCTAGCATTGCTAACCCTGCTAAACGCTAGCATTGCTAACCCTGCTAAACGCTAGCATTGCTGCTAACTGGATCCATTAAGATCCAGCGTTGGCCCTAACCTGTGTGTGTCGGCCTGCAGCCGGAGGAAGAACTTGACCCAGAAGAGAGAGATTTGTTCCTGCAGCAGCTCTACAAGTTCATGGAAGACAGAGGTTAGTCTCTACTGTGACTATAGACTGTCTCTATTGCAGCCTGGAGTGTTTTGGGTTGGTTAATTTCTGCTTTAGTGTTTTTAATCTTAGGCTAGAATAAATGATCCTGTCTGTCTGTTCTCAGGGACCCCCATCAACAAACCACCAGTTCTGGGTTATAAAGACCTGAACCTCTTCAAGCTCTTCCGACTGGTCTACCAGCAGGGAGGCTGTCACAATGTGAGTCTGTTCACCTGTCTGTCTCTCTGTCTGTCTGTCTCAGTCACATGCGCGCAATACCACAATTGTGGAGTTGAAGGCAGTAGTGCCCTTTTAACAACATGACCCTGTTGGCAGTCGTGTTATAGCAGAAGGAGGTGTTACATTATAACGTTATGAAATAATATCATCTAGAATGTAGTGAGAGGACTTGAATGGCAGTCTCTTGTCTTTCTGTCTGCGTCTTTAGTCTTAGTTTAGAAGAATCACAGTAAATAATAAATAAATACCAAATAATAACCTACTGTCAAAGTTCAGTGAAGAGTCTTGTTTCTTTATTACATCTAGTGGAAACTAGATGTTAGCGTGTGTCATCTTTTCGCGTGTGTGTGTGCGCAGATTGAGAGTGGCACCGTGTGGAAGCAGGTCTATATGGATCTGGGAATTCCTGTCCTGAACTCTGCGGCCTCCTACAATGTCAAGACAGCCTACAGGAAGTAGGTCTTCTTCAGCTGCTCAGTGTTGCTGCACACAGCGAGTTCGTGTTGTAGCTTAGCTAACCTCTGATGTGAAGACCTGACCAGAACTGTGTGTGTGTGTGTGTGTGTGTGTGTGTGCGTGCGTGCGTGCCAGGTACCTGTATGGGTTTGAGGAGTATTGCCGCTCAGCCGGCATCACCTTCAGAACCATCCATCACAACAAGCCCCGCCCCCCAGCCCCGCCTGCTGACACCAAGGAGGCGGAGCCAGACCCTGAGGACTTCACAGCACACAAAGTAGAGCCTGCCGATGAGAAGGAGGCGGACTCGGAGAGCGAGGAGAGCCTGGCCTCCCCCCGGGTGAGTTCTACCTGGGGTTCTGCTGGGCTTCTTGCCTGTACTGCTGGGTTCACACATTAATGGCGCTTTTCCGCTGCATGGCATCGGCTCGACTCGCTTCCGGTACCAGGTACTTTGTTTTTCACTGCAGATAGTACCCCCTCTGTGTAGCTGGCCGTCATAGCGACACAGCTGTCTGAACTGCTCCTGCCATTATGGTCCGGTTAGATAACAGGGATCGGGTCTGACCGTGAGTTCATGAACGTAGCGAACCTGTCTACTGAACGCCCCCTACTGTCTCAACGGGGTACAGCTCCACCCGTCTTGCGTACCCCATAAACAATCTGTGGTGACTTTCTTGTAGCGGTGTATTGACACACCGCAATACAAACGTGTCTAGAGGATCACAGACCGCCCAGGATGACGCTATTATTAGTCCCATTAACACGGCTCTACAGCTCCAATGCAGTGAATGGGGAACTCTCAATCTCGCAATATTAATAATTTATATATTTCAATATTGGTGATATTATATGTCTCTATTGGTGATATTATAAATCTCAATGTTCCCCCAGCCCTACGCCAGCTTATTAAAACTCTGAAGGCTTTCAGTCACACACACATTTATTCACATGGAAAAGTTACCGATTGGAGCTTTAAAATAATTAAATAATTATCTCCTGCAGAGGAGGGGAGGGAGAGGAGACAGACAGAAGGACAGAGGAGGAGGAGGAGGTGAGGAGACCAGCGGGGAGGAGCAGAGGGAAGGGGAGAGAGAACCCCCCGGCAGGAGGCGCAGTAACCGGCACATGGAGGACTCGGAGAGAGACTCGGAGGAGGAGGAAGAGGAGGAGGAAGAGGAAGATGTGGAGCACATGAGAGGAGAGAGGTGAGATTTATCTGTTTATTTCTTAAAGATAAAAAAACTATGTGGTTCATGAATATGTAATATACCTGGTAGGAGAGTTATAGTGTGGATCATGAATATGTAATATACCTGGTAGGAGAGTTATAGTGTGGATCATGAATATGTAATATACCTGGTAGGACTATTAAATAAGATGGTTTAGAAACGTGCGTTGTCTCTGAGAGAGAGGAAAGGAAATGAGAGAGAAAGACAACTACTTTTAGCTTAACCGGCCCGATGTAATGTGTGTGTGTGTGTGTGTGTAATAGCATGGAGGATGAGGAGGACGGGGACTCTGTGACAGGGACGAAGGTGCGTGTTAAATACGGGCGAGGCAAGACCCAGAAGATCTACGAGGCCAACATCAAGAAGACGGACACCGATGACGGAGAGCTGCTGTACCTGGTGCACTACTACGGCTGGAACGTCAGGTAGCTGCACGCACACACACACGTGTTTCCATGGGCGGTGCGTGTGTGTGGAGGCGCAGCCATGGTGACAGTGGTGTGTGTGTGTGTGTGCAGGTATGATGAGTGGGTCCGAGCTGACCGCATCATCTGGCCTGCGGAGAAAGGAGTGAAGAAACGCCACAGGAAGAAAGTGAAGGTCTGTATGTGTGTGTGTGTGGTGTGTATGATATACAGTATGATGTGTGTGTGGTGTGTATGATATACAGTGTGATGTGTGTGTGTGTATGATATACAGTATGATGTGTGTGTGTGTGTGTGTGTGTATGATGTGTGTGTGTGTGTATGATATACAGTATGATGTGTGTGTGTGTATGATATACAGTGTGATGTGTGTGTGTGTG
>JAODLI010000661.1:0-11853 GCA_027575585.1 Percopsis omiscomaycus | reverse complement strand
ATTTAATATCTAACATATAATTATTTACCCCCCCCCCCCCCCCCACCCCCACCCACACACTTACCTGTCTCTCTACCTTACACACTCTTCCCAGCATGCTCATGTCCTCCAAGGAGTCTCCATCAGAGTGCAGTTTGTCCCTTGACTTCTTATCCACCTGAATCTGGCCTTTCCCCAGGATATGGTCCACCCTGGCGCGCGCGCACACACACACACACACACACACACACACACACACACAAAGATGGTTAATAAAAGTATTTCTTGTATAAGTAGGCCTATTCCTTCTTGTGAGGCTGTCCGTTGACACTGCAGATTAATCCACACCAGGAAATACACCTAAAGTTACAGTAGAAAGCAGGTCTGTTAGGGTTAGTTAGTTACACACTACACACAATGGTTAACTCACCACTGTTAGCAAGATAAACACAACACAGTCCTAAGACTCGGTACCAGGCAGAGGCGCAAAGTGGGGGTATGCAGAATATGCAAAGCATGGGGGCGCCGGACAAGAGGGGTGCCAAAAAAACATAATAATGATGACAAAAAGAATAGGATTACAATAGAGAATAAGAATATAGCGCTGTTTATCTGAAAAATATAAGTAAGTAAAATAATTATTGCAATCATATTATCTCCACCATCTCCACAGCATTTATTTTAAAGAGGTTGTATAGTGGAGCGATTTGCTGAGATTATGTACTGTAGGTTTCAATAACTTTATTGAAATTATTATTGCCTATGTTGAAAGTGTAGCAGTAAATCTAGTAAGTAAGAACATGGCAATATTGCAATAAATAAACAAATATAACTACACGTTTATTTACATTTACATTTACAGCATTTGGCACACTTTTATCCAAAGCGACTTACAATTAGTACATTTGTCAACAGTTGAACTGGTTAACCACCAGTTTTTGCAAGCAGATAACATTCTCTTCTCGTTTATCTACAATTTACGTAGTTTGTTTAGCCCATGCATGTAGCAAGGAACTACACAAACTGCCAGGGCGGGCATCCCCATCAGTGACGGGTACAAAGTGACTTGCCGACATCAAGCTACAAAAACGCTGGTGGTGTGAATGCAGGACATTAATCTCACAAAAAAGGAGTTAACAAATTAACTTGATCAACCATTTCGTTGATGCTCTGTTGGAGGTGTTTATGCGCTTGCAGCACAGCATGGACGAGGCTGCGCTTGGGGCGCTCCTGCTACCAGGCCATTGCGCCTCACTTTTGCCATTCCAAGACCGCTTACTACAACCATTCCCTTCCATGTCATTAAAGTACACTCTGTGATGGCATTATAGTTCCTTCAAAACCCTGCATTTCAACCCAAGTGGTTTAGAAACACAGCAGCATGGGTGCAGGGGGCGGTAATCCTCTTCCAATTATAATCCAAAACTACAAACCAAAATAAACAATCAAAACAATTCAGGAGCAATCAAAGAGTGCACCTCTAAAGTCCTTCTAAACTATATAATTTTCGTAATGGTTTAGAGCATTCGAGGTAATGGTTAGAGCATTGATCAAGAGAATGACATTTCATTACTACAGGCTCAATATCACAGCATGCAACGATTCTTGGGAGACACTTGCTAACCATACGCTCTACATGCTTTATAAACATTTACAAATGTTCCATGCCCATGCTTCCACACACACACACACACACACACACACACACACACACACACACACACACACACACACAAACAGACCGTCGCGCACAAGCACACACCAGACCAAATGCCATAACAACACATCAAACCAAAGTCCTCTCAAAGCCAATAGCCTATAAAAAATAAAATAGAAAAAACACAAACACACCTACACAACCATATAAATACACAAGTACACCACCACTCATTCAACAAAGGGTGCTGAAGAGACTCAAACATAAACCTATTTTGGCCTGCCACTCCATGTAGCCTATACACCTCCAATACAAACCATGCACAAGGTGAACCCGTTTGCCTTGCACCACTGCGGGCCCACTACACACTTACAGTTACATACAGTCCTGTTGTTTCACAACAGTCTACAGTCTACTGCACTTACTACTACTGCACTCATATGGCACTGTGGATTTGGCCTACAGTTTTGTTTGTTTGTTTAGCTCATATTTTTGTTGCCTAGCTTGAAGCCTAGACAGTGCACGGACCCACGCCAGCTGCTAACGCTGTCTGGATTCTGACACCATGTACTGGGTCTGTGTGTAGTGTGTGTGTGTGTGTGTGTGTGTGTGTGCGTGTGTATGTGTTTCCCTTCAGCCCTGTTTTAACAAGAAACATTGTGACAGTGACAGTGACAGTGCCTATTGCTCCATATTACCAATCAAACACACACACACTCTCTCTCTCCCACACACACAAGCACACACACACACAGTATATGACCCCGAGATGTGTTCTGTCACAGTTCATATGACAAACTTGTTGACATTTCCCTGGTGTTTAAAACGTGTGTGTGTATGTGTGCCCACTTTGTTTCATTGCGTACTAAGTGGTGTTTATACTTGTTAATTGCTTTGCCATGATAGCAAGTTGAGAAAGAACAAATTGTGCACATGCTGTTACACGGTGGGCGCGCGCGCGTGTGTGTGTGTGTGTGTGTGTGTGTGTGTGTGTGCGTGTGTGTGTGTGTCACTGGAATATGCTGGCACTGTGGGATAGACAGTATGTTATCGGCACACAACAACGACCTCAAAAGTGTTTATGTGTACAGACGGACTAAAAAACACACGATGGGCTTAATTCTAAAAGATGCGTTCACACAGTCCTGTCCAGCCATGAGCACATCTACTGGAGTCTTGGCGTCCAAGTAAAACACAGAAAAAGCCTCCAGCCCTGAGTTTGCGGCCTCCCAATGCACTATAAAGTCAGACATAAAACAGGGGCGAAACGAGAGGATTTAAAAAAGCAGCGTAGGCTTTCCTTTTCTCTGTGTGTGTGTGTGTGTGTCTGTTTGTGTGTGCTACACTTCTCTTAGTCAAATTGACGTCGACATTCAGGGTTAATATCCCTTGTCATTGTGATTTCTACAAATATGCTCTCACCGCTAAGTGTTCCAGACTCTGTGTGTGTGTGTGTGTGTGTGGACTAAAAATCAAAGCTGAACACAGTCACAAAGCCCACACCTTTCGAAAGCCTTCCAGAGGCCAGTACACACACACACGCACACGTGCACGCACCACACACAAGCGCATTAGTCTAACATTCCGGAAAACAAAAGGAGACGCCTTCTTCCGACACCTACACACACACACACACCGAGACAGACAGACAGACAAACACACGTTCACACACACATACACACAATTCAGCCCAGGTTTAAGGGTGTGAGTGTCAACACGCTGGTATGAGTCACATGCGGTGCGAGATATTAAGGAGAACTGACATGGGAAAAATGGATGCTAATCAACCTCATTCTCTCCCATACATACACACACAAACACACACACACACACACACGCCCCACTGAGACACCCCTGCCCAGGTCGGAGGTTCACGGCGGTGACGTCAGGGGTTGGGGCTGGTCACATGGTGACGCCCGATGAGATACTGCTCACGCCCTCTGCCAGGAGAGAGGGAAGGAGAGAGAGTAGGATTATTTAGATAATAGAGAACGTGCACATCTCTCTTCCTCTCTCTCTCTCTTTCTTTCTGGGAGTGTTTTGTGGCGGGGGGATTAGAGCAGCCTTCCTCCGCGTATGACTCACCGATGAGCCTGTTTTCGAGGAGCCACCTGCCAACAGCATGCTCGGAAAATGCGGATAAGCTTATTCCAGAGTTATATCCTACTGTTGTAGCATGTAGCGCTGATTACACGTTGGCGTAAACTGGCTAGGTAACGCACTGATAGCAATTAGCCTTTAATTGCGCACTTACATTCTGAGGAAGTGCTACTCAGCGCTTGATTCTCCGGATCAGAGGTCGTTTGGGCTGCAGCCTACAGTCGACCCAACCCACACCCCTGTTCCCTCGGTCTCTATTAAACACACGCACTCATGAGATTATCTTAAACCTATGCACGCCCTAAAAACCCCTCGCAGCCTCACCTCACCATGACAAAGCCCGATTGGGTGGTTTGTCATCGAATAGGTTGTGCATTAAACCCAGTGCCAATAAGAAAAGGTTTGTAAAATAGGTGTCTTGGTGATGTAATCCTATTGTTAAGGGCAAGTTTTTAGCCCGCGCCATTAGAGCTAAGCTAACAGCGGGTAACTTTAAAGAATTGTGGCTGTTCTGTGCGTATTTAAGCAGGGCATCGCTTGAAGATAGCATACTTTTTTTTAAGCATGCCAGTTTTCTCTTAACAAACTCTTTTATGTTCTGCTTTGATCAGCGTAGATTCAAAAAGGCATTTGGACAGGGCCAGTGCGTCTGGCTTGAGACACAGGGACTTGTGGCTGTGTGGAGGCTGCTGTTGTTATTGTTTTGGTTTGAGGTTAATGTTCACTTCGGTACTCTGGACTATCTAAGTAGATACAGACCCGACAGCGAGAGACACCCGGCATCCAACTTCAAACAGCTGTGGGCACCGTGCCATGCTCAGGCAGCGAGCGCTGTGTGCGCAGCGCAGGCAAATATGCACATACACAAGCATGCATAAGATATATGAACGTGGGTGTAAAAACACACACACACACACACAGGGAACACCCAACAAGTTCAGAGACATCAGAATTCAGCTATGCAGTGTTAAAACCACACACACACACACACACACACACGCACACACGCACGCACGCACATATTCTAGTGTTTACTTCTAGGTGACAGTTTCAGCACCCTTAACTTCAGGAATGTTTGTTGTTGACAACAGACAACAGACTTGACAGACAAACTTTATATTATTTCTTTTTATCAAGGCAGCGCGTAACCAAAACTATTCAACATTTGATAACACATACACACGTGGACAGACACAAAACACATGCACATACACGCACACACACAGATATTTTGACATATGACATGGTGGGATTGAAACACAACAGACAAGGTATTCTTTTAATGTTCTTTTAATGACACTTTTTTTTTCTTTGGTATTTCAAAGCACATGTTGTCTCTGTTATGGTTTAACCGCTGGCTGCCTGGGTATGCGTCTGTGTCTGAGGGTGTGTGGGTGTGTGTGTGTCTGTGCTTGAGCGTGTGTGTCTGTGGTCATTGTTATACAGTTTAACAGCTGGCTTATTATCATAATTTATTTGAAACACATTTGAAGACCTCATCAGGCTAAACCACATCAATTTACTATTACAGGCTAACCCTGTTTGTGTGTGTGTGTGTGCGCGCGCATGTGGCTGCCTTCCTTTTCTGAAGGCTATGATTGCATTTGTGGCCTTTCTCTTTCGAAAAATCAAGGAAAATATAACAATAAAACTGTTTAGCAAACAAACTACTGTTTAGCCTAGCTCTTATGAAGCTAAGCTATCTTTGGAAGGTCAGTGGCAAGGTCAAAAAATAGGAGAACAAAGGTTCAGCGCTGGGTGCTTGACTGCTGGGTGCATGTGGAAATAAAATAGCAACAAGCAAAGTAGTGTTAGCATGCTTTAAGCATCTTTGTCTGACTGTGTCAAAGGAACATTTTTAACAAAATTAAAGCAAACGCAATTTGTTAGAACTTGTATGTTTTATTAGTAAGTTCACAATAAATGTCCACCACTCAACAAAGTAAACATATTGACTTCTTCTTTTGCCAGTCAAACTTGGGTAGTCCTAAAAAAACTGAAGAAATAACACTTGTCTACAGGTAACAGATGCTACCTGTAGACAAGTGAGCGCATGTGAGTGTAAGTGTGAGGGCGAAAGTCCTTGGAGTCAGAATTGGCAATTTTGTCACCAAGCGCGTGAAGCCTCGCCCGGCAGCGACACATCTCTGTGGCAGGGCCCAGCGCACCCACAGGCCACAGGACGTTGATCCTGATAGCAGGTGACAGGCCGAGGGAGAGGCAAGAGGAAGGAACGGGTGGGGTACTTGTAGATCCTGTAGCCATAGCAACACAGATCTGACAGCATAGAATCCGACCACTTGGCATGTGAAGGGCCTGCTCTGACAATACAAGTGTGAAGATATTTAAAATTCGGACATATTACAATTTACATATTTCATCTGTAAAGAGTTTTATTTATTTAGTTATAATTTATAGTTTACATGAAGTTAGTTTATGTTTATAATTTATATGAAGTTCTGAAATGAGGTGCTTGGATTTGTGTCACACTGTGATGACAGTAACACCAAGCCCCCCCTACCGGTGAGTGACAGTCCAGCCCTGACTGATTGGCTACTACAAGAAGCATTGGCCAATTACAATTGTCCCTCATTTGAATATATGACTATAGGTTATGGCCTAAAATTGTATGGTAATGATATATTTCTCAACAAAACATCAGACATCTTTACTTGTATATGTCTTCCTGAATGCAAATCAAATATTTTTCAATGAACTTAAGGTATACAGTAGCCTTTGACAGAGATGATGAGAGTTACCTCTCCAGACAATGCTTTGTGATAGGTTGATACAGTATATAAACCTGGACTTGGACGGGACCACAAATGAGTTTAAAAAACATAACTACGCCTTTGAGGCAACGTGCACAATTCAGATATAGACAGGAGAGATGTGTTCGTGTGACCCGGGCCTCGGTTTTATGTGCACATGCTTCTGTTTATGGGGGTCTTTATGTGCTTATGTGCACCTGTGACCCTCTTCTCGCGTACGGCTAACAAGCATATCCGTCTGTGTCTCCCCCGTTGAGGCCCCATTAAAGAACCCTCAATTTACTGTCCAAATAAAGTGCTCCGGGTTTCATGCAGCGCTAAGGGCTAGCATTTGTATAACCGCACCGACACACCAGGAGCCGAGCCGGCACATGCGCACTGTTGGCGGGTTAAAATAGGTAGGGGCCTGTTAGCAACCAGAGTCTTTAGCCAGACAAAAGGTCTCTCCTGCCAGGTTATGAGCTGAGATCTTCCCATCGGTCATGTTTACAGCTGTCAGTTAGCAGATGGAGGCCAGGGTCTGTGTCAGCCCTTTATTTAATAGGGAACACTACCTCTATATGCAACAATTGATTTAGCTTCTCCTGCCACTGCAACTATTAGCCTGAGGTTTGAAATGATAGCCAGCGGGCAGATACAATTTGGAATGAATGTTTGTTTGTGTGTACGTACTGTATTAGTGTGTGTGTGTGTGCACGCACTTCTGCGAGCGCGTGTGCTGGTCTGTGCGTGGACAGTGAGTGTCTATGTCTGGGAAACTGAAGGAGTGAATTCAAAGGCAAGATGGAGAAAGGTTGTGCGTCGGTGCGTGCACGCGAGCGTTGGTGCTGCTGCCGCCCAGAGAGTAACATTAAATTGAGCAGCTGAATTGTATCCTGCTCACAAAAGAGGCCCATTTGTATACATTTGGCTTGTAAAGCACTTGGCTCTCAAATGCATCCCTAGCGTAGTAGATTTGATTACACGGCTATCTGTTGCTCGGCCTTAGTGGATGAAACTGGCCTTCGCCAATAGACGCCAATGTGCCCCCTAACATTTCAAACAAAAGCTCATGCGTAAGCAATCGGGACCGGCAGCGAGCAAGCATGCTTGTCAACGGACATTTCATTTTTATATGTACATGTGTCTATGGGGTTCGTTAAGACTATTTAATTCTAAAACTGTCTTTTCTTAAGATTGCTTCCTGTTCCATCTGTGGGACAAATCTATTAATTCTCTCTTGAAGATATATTTCTTATTTTGAATATAGAGTATACCCCTAGTTATTTTAGTTTTTACCTATTACTGAAGACTTTTCTAGTAACACGATAAACATGGGATATACCATCAAAACAAATAATATAATACTCTGGCATTTTTTAAATTTACATACCAAGCTGTACTGGGGTTTAAAATGCTCAACATCGGCAACGTTTTAAACACAGATGCTAGCCACAATTCCAAGACAATAAATCAAAAGTATTAAGATAATAAGGTAAAATATTATTTTTCCCTAAATTACTTATTTCCCTCTCTCCCATTTGAACTGATAAATCTGGTTTTGATCAAATAATTTCCCCCCCAAAACCAAATCTCCCCTGGTATTTCTCCATCTCTCGTTCTCCTGTCAGTCTGTCAGGAGGCCCAAAACTTCCAGAACCAGCCCTCTATCTGCGGCTGAAATGTAATGCCTGGCAAGAGACTACACACATAAACACACACACGCACACACACACACACACAGACAAGCGAACAAGGACTGTACACATAAACACACTATGCACGAATGTGGACAAACTCACAAAATTCTCTAATATACACACACATGGACACGCACAAACACACACACACAACCACTCTATAGTACACGTGTGTGCACTCACACACACACACAAACGTAATCTGTCACGCACTCCCAACACACACGCTACGAACCCCACCTGCAACCTCTTCAATCTCAACCTCCCACAGATCTCTCTTTCCTCTCCCAAACCATAAGGGTCCCTAAACCCCCAAACCCTCTTATTCTCCGAGCTCAGACCACCATCACCCTCTCGCTTTCTTCCCCGTACTTCCTTCCAAACAGCTTCTTTTTTTTAAGCCAAAGCAGTTCTCTGGATGCTGATACAAGCAGACATTAATCCACATGGAGCAGACGTAGTGTCTTTGATAGAGGAAATGATTTGTAATGGTAATCCATCAGACTAACCCAACCTATTGATGCATTTGTTCAGGTCAGCCGGTCACCAGGAATAGATTATTTTGTGCACCTGTGCCGTGTGTGTGTATATGTGTGTGTGCAAGCATGCATTTGTGTGTGTGCCTGAAGATTAATTCAAATGAAATCAGAAGTTTGCCAAATCAGAGATCAAAGAGTAAACAATGTTATCAATTTGGATTGAATTGGAGAACAAATTGTAAATTGTAATCGTAAAAGATAAAACTATATAAAAGTGTCACAATTAAATACACAATAACATAATATTCTTCTTTAAAACAGCAGGTCTGAACGTATACTGACACCTACTGGTGTAGATGCAGCTGAACAAGCGCAAACCTTATTGGTAAACACTGCAACCTCTGTGACAGGGGGACTTATGTAGACTAATATAGCTCATTCTAAATCTCCATGTACTGTGAGTTTAGCTACATGATTTCATGATTTTGTTTTATATCACATTTTTTGCTTAGATTTTTTGCTCTAAAACATTGCTTAGTGTTCCTTTAAATAGCAGTTTTAATAGCAGTTTCGTGTAAGGTTTCTTGTAAGGTTGCTATACTGTACATATTATATTTAAAAAAAAACAATGGCAATGAAATTAACAACGTAAACAGAAATAAATCAGTGTGCATCTAGTGTGTGTATCAGTCAGGCGGGAAGACCAGGAGTGTGTCCATTAGTGTTCACCGGCTGTTGAGAACAGAAGTGCCGCTATAGTAAATCCATTCATTAATTATTGGTAAGAATGAGCAGAAACATAGACAGAATTATCCTTTAATATCCTGTGCATGACCATATCCAGGTTTCATGTCTCCGCTATCTTCATCGGCTGATTGTCTAGACCTACTAATAAAATGAAACCCTCCCATTTATATTGGCAGCGCCTGCGGCTCTCAAACTTCACATCCACCCCACACATGACACCGATCTCAGCACAGTGTGTGCGGATGAGTGTGTTGTATCTTAGGCATGTTCACATTAGCTGTGGTGTTGTTCTTGGAAGGTGCCATTCAGATGTATGAAAACTATAACTGGGGTGGAGGGATTCAGCCCATTCCTCAGATACAAATTTGATTTGATATATCTGCCTTGTGGGAGAGCTGTGTGTATATGCAAGCGTGTGCGTGTGCTAGATAAAAGAAGTATAAACCACGGTTCTGCTCAGAGCATAAACCAAGCTAGCTGTCTTTAGCTAAATAAGTGTTGGAATCAGTTGATTTAGCGAAAGGCTGGAGCAAATATCCAAAATATACTTTCACACTACTTTCCCTTCTAAATCTCCATCTTTTCCACCTCTAGGTGTGTGTGTCGTGTATGTCTATAGTGTGCATTAAAGAGGTCCAATGTTGGGGGGCATCGGGCGAAGAGCTGATGCAGAGATAAGATTTGAAGATGGTTTATAGATTCCCGGTTTTAAAATGACATCTTATTTATGGCCACTTAAGTATGTAGACATGACTGGAATGCATTCGGCGGGCTGCGTGTGTGTGCATGTGTATGCGTGTGTGGCCTCTGATTGGTTTTGGAAGCGTTATTAACCTTTCGGGTCAGGACAAGTAAATGAAATGCCAAACATCATATCAGTATCAAGAGGATATTCTGTCTCTCTCTCTCTCTCTCTCTCTTTCTCTCCACAAACACACACGCACACACACACACAGTGCAGCATCGATTAACATACCTTCCCATAGGGAACATACAAACGGTAATCCAATCATAGACACACACACACACACACACATGCACGCATACATTTAGACGTGACCGAAAGCAGTCAGTCACTCTCTCATCCACGCTCTGAATAGCACACAAGTGACATTTCCAGCATAATCCTGTCTTCCCTGCCCCGGTGGACAAATACAGATATGCAGGTGAGACAGGGAAAAGGATTGTGATGATTGTGAGCGCGTCACATGACCTCGGCAGGCCGTCACTCCACAAGAGCCTCATCAGACGGGCGACGTTAGCCTGACGGCCGCATTCGTCTTGTCCCCCCCCCCCAAACACACACACACACACACACACCGCATTAGCTCTGAGAGCTGCATCTATCATTACTAAGAGTCTCGTTTCCCCTATCGCGGTTACCTTGTCTATCCAATAGTCTGGGGGAGGAATGTGAAATCGCTTTCCATTCAGAAGTGCAGGGAACAGGGATATTAGGCTGGAAGATCAAGCCTCAACACACCAGGGTGTTTTGATGGGTTGTAGCTAGCTATGTGTGCGGCTAAAGGTGCTCATATTGGGATTACTGCATAGTTTTTCCATTATCGGAATATCTCTAGAAATATTTATAAATATTTTTACTCTGTGTCAAAATTCGTACATTTCTTACCTATTAAGCATCATTCATGAACTTATTTATTTAACTTAATTTTGGAAAAGGCCAAAATTAAGTTCAATAAATAAGTGCTAAAAGAGAGCTATGTTTAAATAACGTTTATTTTCTATCTCTAAGATAAATAGAACTATTGCAACTGGGGGTAGCACACTACATATTGGAATTAAGAACAAACCACAGGGCCAAGACAGCAAGAGAAGAAATAAATTAAAAAGAAGGAAAAAAATAATATTTTATTGTTTCTACTGTAATGTTATGATGATATAGATTATATAGCCCATTTATGAACTCAATATTAGTAGCTTGCACAGAGATTGGTTCAGGTCCACATCAATTGTATTGCCTTTGTCTATTCACTTAAAATTAATTGCTATGAGCTACTGCAAGTCCAGTGGTGGCAATGCCTGCTGGCATCACAGCTCTCGCCACTGGAGAGAATGAAGCTCAGAGCAGAGTAACACCACAGAAATCAGCAAGCAGACAATGATGGATAGCATCTGTAGGCAGGATCACAGAGAATTCGGTTGCCGGGTCAACAAAACCGCACAGGCCGGGATCACGGCGAGTCGGAGTGGATTTTGGCCTCCCAAGGTTACAGCTAAGATGTGAACCAAACTGAACCAGACGGTAAGATGAACTGCGCCTAACAGCTCTGTTTCATCTGAATTCAGCTCAGCTGGTAGATTATTGTCAGGTGTTTACACAAGCCTCTAATTCACTTCCTCTCCCCCCGTGTGTGTGTGTGTGTGTTGGGGGGGGGGGGGGGGGGGTATTCTTGTACAATTGAATGTGAAATCAAATCAAA